>JAJSRW010000496.1:0-24987 GCA_022414725.1 Microglena sp. YARC
CGAAAATCAATGTAGTTCATGTACAAGTTCTTGGCCTTTTTTTCATCATTTCGTAAACCTAGTGACCTCCTGCCTTCTTTTTTGTACTTACACTTGTTCTAAAAAAAAATTGGGACACCGTACTGTAATTTAATGATACCTTGAAACGAAATGCCAAAGCATCTTAAAAAGCACACCAGTGTACAAATGTGCAGCCCATTGGGTAAGCCCTGTGGGTTGTTAACTGAAGCTGAGAGGGGTTGTGGGCTTCTTTTCACGCTTTTTTCAGGGAGTTCAGCCAGCAGGCAAGAATGGTGTCATTGAATTGTATGGCACAAAAAAAAAAAATTGATCGGTTTTTCGCCGGAGAGTGAACAACTACCCAGTCCGCAACACACCCCACCCTCTTTCCGCGAAGGCTAAAACCTAAAATGTTCAAGCAGATGCTTAAGCAGGGCTTTCGGTATTTGAGCCTACCCCTACTACTCACAGGTTGTGTATGACTTCTTCGACACCCTCGCGACCTCACAGGCTTGGAATCCATGTCGGAATACCACGTCTCCACAGGTTCCACCCGCGGCTCCCGGCCTCCTCGGATTTCTTAGGCACCCCGACGACCACCCTCACCAGGCTTGGAATGCATTCGGGTACCACGTCTCCCACGGGTGCACCAAAAATTGAACACCACCATTTTTTCAGGTTACTGCTCGTCTGTCTGGGTTGGGAGGCGAACAAGCAATGCAATTATAATACAGATCAAAGCAGGCAGGCCGGATGTATGTTGGAGGTTCCTCCCAATGAAGGAAGTTAATTTGCTGGGTTGCTTGCATGTGGCAGCTTGGTGTTACGCTTGATGGTTATGTTCATTTTAGTATTCAGTTGACTGTAGGCAACTTTGCACATTTTTTCCACGAAACGCCGGGAAAGCGTCAGGGCGAAGATGACGAGCCCCGTACCGGACCGTTGGGGGGGAAAAACCTGACGAAGCTGATGTCGTACTTGGTCTGCTTGATGTCGTCCCAAAAACGCTGGCATTGTTCGTTCAAGTGAATGTCGTTCCACTATGAGGAGTCCGTCGAACTTCGCCTCCTCCAGGACCTTGAAGATTATCGCCGTTTCGATTTTGCCCAGGTGGTCAATGTCGAGAATGACGAAGGTCTGAGGTTCGCAGGTTGGCAGGGAGAATCGCGCAGTAGTTCGGGCCATCTTTCAAGACGTACGTTGGGTATTGGATCGCGGTGCGAACTACGGGTCTGAAAGGTAGGGAAGATATAAGTCTAAGCTTCGCACAGTCTCTCGGTCGCCTAAGGATAGCGCAGCGGCTGACAAACCTTGAAAGTGCACCGATATCGCATGATAGCTGGAACGTCGGACGGAACGCGCAAACATGTGCGAGTAATCTGTAAGTGCTCCTCTCCTCGGCCCAGAAAGTTCAAAGAACCTGAAATGGATGACCACCGACATACTGAGTTCACACTGAAAAGGTCGATCGCGTTCAAATCCGGGGGATCGAGGACGATATCGATGATCTCTGAATGGCCTATTATTTATACGTGACCACTTTAAAACCTTACAGTAAAGTGTACACACCTTTTTATACCCAAAAAAACTGCAGATCGTTGACAATGTCAGTGGAAATGCTTTGTTGAATGCGGAAAACGACGTGAATTGTGAAAGCAAACATTTGAGACAGACAAGGAAAAACGTTTTATGTCAACTGGTTAGTGTTGATGGGCTAAAACAAATGATGGGTTGTTCCACCTGCCAATAAGGTTTCCGTACTCCAGAAAGCGGTTTCAATTAGTATTCCGTCGGAGTGTATCTTCACACCCCCCTGCGCATAATATGCGGCAATATCGTCTATTACGGCCTCGAATGAGGAACTCCCCTGTTTTATGACAAACCGGGAGGAATCTCCAACTCCTCAATCCATGTGAAAATGTAGAGGCCTGCGGTGTCGGTGTCACAAACACCTGGTTGACCCAAGTAGCCCCGTCTAAACCCCATGACCAATGTGTAGTGGGAGCCACCACTCCTAGCAGTACCCCCCTGGTTGGCGGTATAACCAAGTGCGCAGGTACTCCTTGACATCCTCCAAAGTCTTCACGTCATTCTCATAAATTATAATCTCAGTTCCTGTCGGTGGCAATGGCATCCTGTATTGCCTGAATGACCGGGTGATCGGTGGCATTACTGGTGGGGGTGTACAGTCAGACCGGTCAATAATGTTTTACATTATATATTGGAAGTACAATTCTCTATGTACAACTTTGGACAGACCGGTCGATTGGTTTGTAAACATTGTTGTACACATTGCTGCCCGTACGTCCATCCTCACACATTACCGCGCGGCTTTTGCCGCAACCCCCCGCGCGTCTTGAAACACGCACTCCTTTATTCTAATTTCTGGCACGAAGTTGTTGTAAAATCCTGAATATCTCTGTTGATATCCTTGCCTCTGTGGGCGGTTTGGTGACAGTTGTGATGGCACCACTTTTTGAATCGTTGCGTTGACCATGTGAAGACTCCTCTACAGCACGGGTGTGCAAGCTGCCCGCAGCATGCCAGGAAGAAGCATCCGCACAACGTGAATGCATTATCATCGATGCATGCCATTGCACCAAGCAGGTCCTGCGAACCTATCCTGTCCAGGCTTGGTTTTCAGTCGAATGCACTGGCTGAGTACGGTTCGGTATGTTTACCCGCGCCAGCAACCTCCGAAGCACATACAACATGGGAATGCAGCAAATAGGCATCCCCGATAGAAAAGTACAAGCTTGATAGTGCTTAGACAAACTGAACATCGTCCACTGAAAGACTGTTTCTTTGGCATCCAGTTAGCGATGAAGACTGACATGTTTTATCTTCTGTAAGAAAAAGTATCAAGTAGCTTATATACCTCCACATTTTCTAGAAAGCAACATATTGCCCATGAAATCCATCCTACTTACTTTGGAACATGACAAAAATAAGCTATCGTTCACCTCCTCCAAAGATTGAACAACTCTTGCGAATGGTCCATGTACCGGGCGTGCTTCATGCATTTTCACTAAATCTTTTTCATCTGTAGATGTTGAAGGAGCGTAAAACAAACGAATCCACAAGTCATATCAAACTCCCGTAAACTTTCTTCACAAAGGTCGGCTTGTTTCACCTGTCCCATCGTGGATTAGAATATGCGCCATGTTAAAAACCTTACAGAAAGTGGTACAACCTTTTTATACTGGTGGAGTGTAAAGAACAAGCATCAGTTGTTACTGGAAGCGTTCACCATCGCGTCCCAAGGATTCCCCACTGTAATCTGGCCCAACTTTAAATAAAGTCAGAGTCTTTCTTTCGGAACGCGAACCAACGACTTAAGAAACTGTACTGCTTCTCCTCAGGAGTCATTCTTGTTCCCAAGCATTTCCGCAATGCAGGCGGCGTTCAACAACTTCTGAGTTGCCCCCCCCCGCGTGACCTTGACCATGGTGTGATCCAACCCGCCTACTTTGCCTACAACCTTGTCAAACAGAGGTTCTATCATACCGGTTGAGTAGCGCCCCAGACCGCTTGTCTTAAGCTCTGCTGAAGTCAGTGGTCGCATTCCTACCTCGCCCATCGCGCGCACAAGCTCCTTGTAGTCCATGAGGAACTTGGGAATATCCTGTCCGATGCTCTCTACGAACACGTCCCACCTGTCTCCCGTACTTGTTCTTGGCGGATCGCAGCGCGTACCGCTTTGTAAATCCTCCAGAGAAGCGAGGATCCCCCGGATGAATCTCCAACTGAAGACCTTCCTTCCACGAATTCCCCCACATTTTACTGGAGAGCGCTTCCGCGATAGCGTCGCCGTCTGTGAAATGCCTACGAAGGTTCCACCCTGCCTTAGCACCGCGGCTACGTTGCGGCAGAGCCCGGAGAGACGCGCTGGGGACTCGAAGAAGTAATGGATTGCGAACATGCACGTCGCGAGGTCGAACGTGCCCTCCTTAGCGAAGTTCGCCATACTGCGTTGCCGTGGCGTCCTCTTCCGTTTTGTCGTTGTTTCCGTGCAGCGCGGCGCTTACGATTAGGCGATCTGATTCAGGAATGGCTACTGATCCCCCTCCCATTCTTCCCGGTTTCGTATATTGGAGTAGGCATCGAATGGCGAAAAAAAAGCATTTCCGGAACAATGGTGTGTTCTTCATTGTTCGCACTCAGCTTGCCCTTGGTCTGCAGAGCGCGTGCGTACGCGCCGTTGACCGGGTCTGTCAGATTGGACGAGAACTTGTCGATTCCAGCCACCTTGGACGCCCTGCGCGTAATCCACTTGTGCAGATCACCGGCCTTGCCCACGCCGAAGTCGAATATGCGCGCGGCGACGCGCCAGCGAAGCTCGATATCAAGTGCGCTTTCACATAGCTGTGAAACTTGCGCATGACCACCATGCCGCCCTCGTCTGTGCGCATGCGCGTGATGAAGTAGACAGACTTGACAAGTTCGGCGCAGAGCGATGCCTCGTCAAGGGGTCTCCTCGCCGGTAATGATCGCCTCGTAAACAGGGTGCATGATCGTGCGCCACACGTTCATCGCTGTCTCGTAGTTGTTGGCTGTCACACGTCCAGTAGCCGCAGCGGATTCCGTCTTGTCGTAACGGATGCGCTTGGGCACCCAGTTCGCCGGAGAATGGCGAGAGGACTCGTTGCGGTAGGCGAATTCTACCACCATACCGTCGCTGATGAGGTCACCGTTTTCGCACTTCGAGTTCTCGGGGAGAATTTGCAGTATGTAACGGAGGCATAGCAGGAGATGCTGCTGATGGCGGTTCCAAGAATGCGAACGGACGCGCCTGGTACCTCGTCTTGGATGGTAGTACCCCTCTGTGTTTCTCACCTCGGAGGCTGAAGCCTCCAAGAACGAGCGCAGGTCGCGTGTTGCCGTCATTTCCACCGACAGCGTCCGTGTTGTACCCAACCAACAGATCAACGCGTTGTATTGGCGCCGTTTCATGATCCGCTAGCCTGGAATCCGCTGAAGTATCAGTAAACTTTACCAAGAAGTCGATGGTGCTGTCTTCTGGTGGCTTCCACTTGAGCACCTCTCGCCACGTTCGGATGCGGGAAAGCGAACTTGGGCGTTTGGCATCGTCGAATGTCCCTCCAACTGGAAGGTCAGCAGGGGTGAAGACCAGGCCGTCGATGGTGGTACGGATACAAGCCTGAGTCACGACGCCGGAGGACAGCTGCCGCGTGCTGGAATATTGATGATGTATCGGTATCCTCAACGGAGAACATGAACGTCTTAACGAAGAAATTGTCAGGTAAACCCGCGAGAGCGTTGCGCGCCACCTCCAGTCTACAGGTCTCGTCTTCTTTGGATTTGGATTTTTTCTTTTTCTTCGTGTGAGCAGAAGCATCCACCTGAGCGGCAGATGTGCGACCGACTTTGCCGTTGGCGACGTAGACGTCAAACACGGCGAATATAGGTGATGCCGAATCCCCTGTGTGGTCTACGACGTACTCTCCGTCGAGTAGACACTGTCTGTATTCCCCGTGGAGGCGCTGTATTTGGTAGCGAACGCATGCACACCGAGACGGTCGTCTAGCGTGAAGAGACGTCCTTCGTCATCCACAACCATGAGACGCCGCTCTCCGTCTGCCTTCTCCGTGACAGTGTACTTGTTATCAGTGATGGAAACTGCTCCAGGATAGCTGACGCACCAGAAAGGAGGTTCGACATGTCCAGCGTTGCTGGTTTCGGGGCGACGAGACCATTCGGCACGTCTACTAGGGTTGTTGGGGTGGTGTTGCGCACCGGCGTCGTCACCTAGCGCCAGTAGGCCGCCAATACATCTCCATCACGCGATGCTTCTCGCTCAGAGAAAGCGCAACCTCAGAATCGTCGAATCACCTTCAAAACGACCGAAAAAACATTGCATCAATCCCCGAGCGATGGTATCATTCTCATTGGGGGCGGAGGCACCTGAAATGTCACCAGGCGCCGACGGACTAGATTTCACCAACTCTTACCTCGAACTCGTACGTCTCTGCAGCGCCCAATACGTGTTGAGAGAACCACCCAGTGTAGTCCCGTTGCTGCTGATGATACATTCCTTGGCTAGAGTACATTCCTTGGGGAACCGCCGCAAAGCGGACTGCCGTGATGTCGAGCCCGGAACATTGGAGTCATCTCGAAACTGAACCGCCGTTTCAAACGGAAGTTTTTCACCTCGTACGGACTTGACAGGCCTGCGCTCTCGGTTCTTTCAGTTTCTTCGCGCAGATTAACGCGCATGGAGTACTCGGGAATGGTCACATATCCGATCAGTCGCTTTTCGGTGACCGTGACGGCGTGGCGTTTGGGCCGCCGCCCGAGGAGAGATTCGGCGAACGTCTCCATTGCCGAAATGCGCTCCTTCTCGTCGTCTGAATTAGGGGACAATGTCAGACGCGTCCTAATTTGTTGCGCTCCATCTCGAGGGAAACTCCTCCCAGACCTCACGGACACGTCGAGCGTATCGGACACAGCATGGCGGATACCGGGTACGCATGAGATCGATCGCGCGCATGGCGATGCGCCTGTCAGGGACACGATAGTGCTGATGTCTAAGGTGGGTGGACGGATGCACGTAAGATGCCTCAAGTTCCGTTGCATGCCCGCCGCCAGAGGTGGGACGCTTTACCGACGAGGGCAGACAAAGCATCCCAAGAGACCTTGTCGATCTTCATGATTGGAAGGTAATTGTTGAACCGTCATTTACACAAACCCCCATTTATACTCTGTTACGGAAATTTTAAATTCCAGTAAAGGTAGTAACAGCATCAGCAGCAGCACAAACATGAGCAGCAGCAGCACAGACAATGTGCACCTTCGAATGGTGGGAAACAACCCTGTCATACACACGGAGGCACCCACCTTCGGGATCGTTATGGACCCAGCTATCGCTACTCCAGGAAACGCAGCTCTCGCTCTCAGGCACGGAGACGACGTCTTCTTCACAGCAACCGAGGTCGCAGACGGCAAGCACAGCGCAGTACTGCGAGCGGCGATCCTTCGCATCCGGATGTAGGCGCCACCCTTACGCTGGTGTCCAATTCGAACGACGCTCTTCGCATCTCACAGACGGACGTTCTCTTCCGAACCACCGCACACATGCAAAGCAACCTGATCGTGAGAGATAGTCTTGTTGTGCAGAACGGGGCGATAAGCGCTACAAACTTCGACAACCTCGTGGACGACTTCATAACCAACTCCCTCATACTCCCACCGACAGCCAACGCTCTAGCTACCGCGTATGTTCACGCTCAGCAATCTCATCGTATCGAGGGTCGCATCCGCATCCACAGGCGGTGCCAACAATGAATCGTATTATGGGTCCATGATCCCCACCGGCTCCGAGACCATGCAAATGGGGTCCATCGCGTGCGCGGACGTCGTCGCAGGATTCGCTCATGGCGTACACGTACTGCAACCTTCCTGTGGACTTCAGATGCGCGTACATGGACCAACCCCCGTCTGCGTACGCCCTCAACATGGCGTACGTGCAGCTCAGCAACTACGTGCAAACGAAAGCTCGCGACTCTGAACACGACCCTATCCGTCATGGAAGGGTGTATGGTGCAAACACGAGCACTTCCAACAACAGCATCAACTGCCCTCCGACGGCATGTGGCAGACGGACATGTGGCTCCAGAGCGCAGATGAACAGACCGCATGTTATTCCACACCGGCGGGGAACTGAGTTCCCCTCTCAGCGCTACACATGGCGGCGCAGGAAGTGGGGGGCTTCGTTCCTTGACATAGAGCCAGGCGTGGGGATGACGCTTCACGAGGGCACGCTGTTCGCACCCAGCGTTGACGTCTCAGGCCCGCTAAGCGTCGCAGGGAGCCCTGGTGGTGTCGGGACCGGATGTAGACTTCAGACAAGTCGAGTGTCTACGCATCCCGACGGGCAACGTGGAGGCAGGCACGGTGTTCGCTAACCATTACTGCAACCTTCCCAACGGCCTCTTCCGTGCAAAAGGGGGTTGTACAAATAGCGGCGTCGAGAAACCAACTTCTCGACGCGTACTCCGTCGAACGTTGCAAGTATCGGCATCCCTCTTTGCCGCAGTCAATTCGAATATTGACATTTCGCGTGACCAAACGCGACCGTACTGTAACAGAGGCGTTGTACGCAGCCCACGGAGTCGTACCAACGATCGATCAACGACACACCAGAGTATCGTGCGAGACTACTACACGAACGAACCCGTCGAGTGCATCAAGATGACGAATCACGCCTCAAACGCAGGGACGTCATGAGTCTGATGCTGATCAACGACACAGACGAGAGCGTCAAACTCGATATATACCCTGATGCGGCTGGATCCGAAGCATCGCTTGTGGCTACCAAAGGGTTAATGATACGCGGCGTCAACTGCCGCGGAAATAGACATCGGATCGGTAGTTCGCTGCGCACCGGTCCGGATGCGGCGAGAATCATACCGAGGGTCCCGAGTTCGCCCTCACACCCGGATTCGAAGCGACGTCCTCGTCAACATATGCACCTGACAGTTTGGTCTTCCCCTACCAAGCGTTTTCTGATACCCCTATCGCGACAAGCTGGATATCAAAGCTGGGCTCCTACACATCGGACTCTGGTGCGCCGACTAGCGAGTCCGCGTTCACGAAACACTCTGTCGCTGGTGGAGATGCCCCAATATCAGTGCATGGCGAGTGGTGCAGCTGAATTTCCCTAGCGTGCTTTACGTGCACTCTGTGTTCATCGCGTGCTCTTCCATGAACTACATGCCGGGACGACTTCGCGATTCTCGGGCTCCCGGAAGGGGATGCCGGTTGGCGCAATCTCTATTTCCGTGCGTCGCAGTCGCCCTTTTTAGGAAGAGGGAAGGGATGTGGTACACACTCCCCAGAGGTGCAGGTATCTTGCCTCTCGTCGCTGTGAAGGTTGGTTGGTAACGCGTATGGCATCTCGTGCCACGCTTCCAGGGGTCTTCTCGACATCCGTGCAGGTGGACCTAGTGCGTTTCCTAGCGTCAGAGTCGGTGCTTGCATCGGACCTTCTATTTTCAGTAGGAGATGAGGTGGCCCGACACTGAGTGTGTCTTCACGCGGGCTCGGTGGGGGTGAGGTTGGTTGGGACGCCATCGGCGGCCTTGCATGTTGGAAACGCGTTAGAGCCTCGCACAGTCGTCCTTTTTGATAATGATCCTGACCTTTCCTAACGAGCACGAGTTTCGCGGGTTCGGGATCTCACCTGCGGCACTCACTATGCGTGTAGAGGGTCCCGAGGCCTCCTTCAGTTTTGAGGCGGGCAGATGCCTCTCCAATTCCGATGAGGTGTGGCGAGCATCTCCGGCTCGGACGGAACGCTCAGCACAGGAGGATCTCTACGTTTCGCTGGAGAATTCAGACACACGTCCTCGCAACACGCCTTTATCATCGATAACGGGGACTTCATGGCTGGCCCTCTGGTAATTGCCAGACGCCCACCGGGACACGGTCCTGATCCGCGACTCCAACACTTACGTAACCATAGGAGGTCGTCTATCGTTCCCGTAAATAACTACGGAAGTAACGTGGACTTGGACTCTGCAAGCAACCTAGACTTGGACTCTGCAAGCAACCTGGACTCCGTGAACAGAGAGGACTCGAACGCGCTTCTGGTACTCGACTGGAACACCGTGAGTTCGCCTTGCGGTCACGGGATGCTGGGTACACCCGAGGTTCCCTGGGCATCCATCGCCGTAGGGATCAACTGTACCTACAAGACGGTCGTCTCCTCGGCACCGCCATCTCCGACCTGACGTGGAACGATGCATCGCTTCCGATGGTCGACCGCAATCACGGCCTGCCATGGGCGGACGTGCATGCGGGGCATAGGTGCCATCACATAGGTTCATCCCGACAGCGATTGGTGAAGGATGAAGCGAGCAGCCTTTTCAATCTACACTTACCAGGAGAAGTCACGCTCGCGATAGGCGGCCGGACTCCGTCCTCGGTACTCCCTTTCTTCCTCGTCATCGCGGCTCGTCGTAGACATCCTCGTCGCGGCCAGCGGTGCGATCCGGGTCGCTGTATTGCCTGGAGACATCTGGACGTGGGAGGAGGACCGAGAACGGAGGCCGCCGTCACCCTCTGGCGAGTGCAGTTGGCGACAAGTCCCCCTACGTAGAAAGCATGGAGGCCGTACTGGAGGTGGTGGTCGCTGATGACGGAGGGGGCTCCATCATCGAGGGTAGCGAGGGGCGGAGGGATCTGGGAGACGGACCCCGATCACCTTGTGCTGATGTTTCAAAACAAGAGGAGGTACTACGGAGAAGGCCAAGTCCGATGGAAGAAAACTGGCGCCGCACACCCGTTTACTCTGATCCCTCCAGCGAACACTTCTCTCTTCATACAAGCGTCGTTCTCTCGATATCTTTCGATGAGGGTCAAGTTGGGGGCGCGCTCTCGGGTACCGCCTCCGCTGCATACATGGACATCAGGGTTGCCTGTTCGTCCGATTTGTTCGCTGTTGAGCATCCAGGCAAGTGGATCCGTTTGGGTCAGAGACTGCGTCAATGCGTCAGCTTTGGTGGTCGACGACGTCTCCCTTTCCGGTGACGGGAGGCGTCGTATGGGCTGTTTTGCCTGCTGGGGCAAGCGATATCGTATGGTCGAGGAAAGTGGGTGCTGCTTTATCCGTCGATTGCCTATTCGACGAAGAAGATGAGTCGCTTATTGTGGCCCTGCATTTCGGTACGTTTTCCACACATTTCGAGATGGTGACGTTTGACCAGTCTTTGTCCTCATCGGTCGTAGCACTTCCCGCGTCTGGGGAGAACGTGGTGATAGCATCCCAGTCCTCCCCGAGGACACCTGGCAACGCGCTCATTTCAGAGGTATGTGCAACGCCGTGCTCGGAACGTACTCGGATGGTGCGCCTTGCAAGTTCGCTACTCCTGTCGATTCGTGGTGATTCATCCTTTCCTGGGCTAGTGTGGCTTGCGGGATCCGATCAATTGGAGGTACCTGAGAACGCTGTTGCAGTGATCGGTTGCGATAATAACAGAAGTACTTGTACTTCAGCTTGGATGAATGTCGTGTCCCTGCACAACTGTTCGTTGGACAGAGCGATCATAGCGGTGGGCATCGCTGATTCTGGGTTTGTTCATGTTTGATGGTATCTATTAATGATATTGTAGATCCACGTGCTGTACGGATAGGATGCAGTAGCAGCAGCTACAGGCGGCAATCGTTCATTTTCTATCGAACACTTATGTTTCCGGTACCGGTGGTGGGGGTGTTCTGGCATTGCAGCTTCCCGGTCATTCGTCTTCTCTCAAGCTCCCTGGCGCGGCGATGGAGGCGCTCGGTGGCGTGTACCTGTCCGGGAACCGGCAGGTTTTTTCCCCGTCTGTGGGGGGCGCGGGCCTTGTGTTGCAGCCCCTGACGCGGACGTTGGAATCGTGGCCTCGGGAGATGTCCACCTTCGGAGCACCTTGGGGAGAGTGCGAATTTCATCTGATATCGTGGCCCGAGCGGGACTGTCGCGTGCTGGGAAGTTCGTGTTTCCTGGGTCCCACCTCGTTCGAGGCGCCCTCCGCTTTCAACGAGGAACTTGTCGTGGATGGCGACTTGTTTGTGAATCGATCGATGTCGGTACGTGGTTCGGTATTTTTAGATGGCCCCGTCTCCATGGCACCTTTGGGTCCACCCGTCCGGCTTTCAGGACAACGCGCTGACCGAGGTCGGTCAGATTGTTTTCAGGGATGACGGGCGCGGCTTCTCTCTGGTCGGAGGGACTTATGCGGACGATGAGGACCCACGTCTATTGTTTAAAGGCTTATCGCATCCGGACACAGCCCAGCGGTACTACGGGCGTGCGCAGATGGGTGAGGTCGGTGGGGGGCAGAGTCTGGTGGACGCGGCGTGGGTGTACGCAGACGGTATGGAGACGCGCGCGACCGCACCGTTGGGACGTTCCTGCGTTTGTCCGAGTCTATAAAGTTGCACGCTGGCCAGAAGTTAAGGGCTAGCGTGGACGCTTCTGGGGGGGTGCTTGTGCTTGCAAACGACGGTGATTCGCGTTTCCCACTGACCGTCAGTGGAGATGCACCGTCGGACCTCGTGCAGGCGGCGTTTGGATCCTCGATATCGAGGCCGCCTGTAGCTCCGTTGCCGAGTTACACGGGAATGCGTTTGGAGAGCGGGGGTGGGGACTTGGTGATTCTAGGTGGAGAGGGGGGTGGCGTGATGCAGGTGTCCGACGTTGGCGTCGCCTTGGATCTAAACCCTGCAGGCGGTCTTGTGCGTGTGAACGGTGTGCCGATTCAGTCCACGTCGGACGGGCGCCAGAAAACGAATCGCTCGGATCTTTTGGGTACCTCGTCTGCGGACATTTTGAGTAGGCTGCGTCCGTGCACGTACACCCACCGTGGAGTGGTGGAGGCGGGGTTCATAGCACAGGAGGTGTTCAGCGAGGTCCCGGAGATGCGTCACCTCATCTCACTCCCTAGAGACTTTGAGATCGATGAAGACAACACGCTTGGCAATGCGCCGGTCGGGTCAGTGGGTTTGAACTATGTGGGCATTATCGCGTACCTAGTGAGCGCGATGCAGGAGCAAGCAAAAAAGATCGAGGACCTCCAGGCGCAGATCTCACACGGCGTTGTTGTCCCCGGACGTGAGTCTCGAGAGATTGGAAAGCGATCTACTTGAGGGGCTCAAGCAGCTGAATGTGGGATCGAACACCTGATAAATGAGATGGTTTCTTTGTACGAAGAGACAGGAGTGGAGTATTTCAAAGCCCAGGCATCAGCATGGTCCCAATGGGTGTGGATGTTACAGGATAGCAAGCGCCGAGAATGGCAGATTACATGCCCTGGGGATGAATGGGCGTTCCTGCCTCCCGGCCGATTTTGACTGGTTGCGAAACATGGTATGGAGCGTATTTGTGATTCCTTGGTGCTGATGTCTAAAGCTAGAGAGTCGTTCAAGAGGCTCTAAATCCTGATTAAAAATTTAAAAAAATCGGGATGATGCTCAGGGTGTGTGGCATTCACTACAGTCGGCGGAACAGTAAAATTAAACACAAAAAACGGGGACCTCGGGAGATAATGGCACAATCCAGATTTTTTTTTTCAAAACTACCTTTAAAGAGATGATGATCAAGTTTTCAGAAGTATATATTAGTTCTGAAGCAACTTCTAATATTGTGCACGCCCCCTACCCTCCTCTGTCGGGTATCAGAGCAGCTTCAGGCACTTCAGGACTTCCAACCATATCTTTCTCTAACGCTACTGACACCGGTTTGTTCAATCCAAGTGTGGGGACGCTAGGTGTGGTTGCCGGGGGAGCAGAGCTGGTGCGCGTTTCCAACACCGTGAGTGTGATGGGAGATCTCTTGGTGTCCTCGAACATTATTCCTTCCACAAACGCTACGCAGTACATAGGGTCATCGACCATGCACTTCAAGGAGGCGTGGATCGACACGCTGCACATATCCTCGAACACATTGTACATCGGGGACACACCCGTGCTCGGAACGGATGACCAGACAGTGGCCATCCGCGCGGACCCTGGTCAAGGCATCTCGATTACGACCACCGGCGTGGGCGAGACCTCTTTGGTATCCGAAAGCGGCGTCAACGTGGTGTCCGGCGGAGGAGTGAACATGCAGGTCACCGGACTCAATAAGGTTGTGGACATCCAGTCGAGCGGTGCCGGTGGCACCGTGCAATTCGGTGCGACCAAGGAGGTGGTCATTACCACGCCCCTCACCACGGTCTCAAACAACCTTAACGTGAGCGGAAACCTGACCGTCAACGGGTCCAATTTCACCGTGAACACCCAGACCGTAACTGTAGAGGATAACATTATCATGCTCAACTCCGGAGAGGTCGGACCCGGTGTCACAAAGGGCGAGGCAGGTATCACCATAGACAGGGGAGATGAGCTGGACTACCAGCTCCTCTTTAGGGAGTCCGACGACAAGTTCGTCATGGGCCCTCAAGGTTTCCTTGTCCCAATCGCCACCGAGACCTTCGCGGCAAACGCTGGTAACATATCTACAGGAGTTCTTGGAGTGACCATGGGCGGCACCGGGGTCTCCGCGAGCACTGGAACCGGGAGCAACGTGTTGAGCGATAATGCTACGATGAGCAACCTGAACATCGTAGGAGGGATATACCAGAACGGAGTCCCATTTAAGGTGGATGTGGGCTTTGATGACGGAACGGTTGGGTTTCCTTCCATTAGATTCAATTCGGATGCAAACACCGGTTTGTACAGAGTTGGTGCGGACACAAAATGGATCAGCACCGGGGGGTGTCGCGTGTAACTATTTTGAATAACGGAAACGTTGGTTTTGGTACAAACGCACCCCGAAGCCAGATTGCATGTTGTGGCGGGATATTTCAATGGGCAACGTGATCGCCACCAGCAACATCATCATCGGTTTCAGCACAATGGAGTCCGATTCTAACGTCAAGCACCACTTCGAGCCCATCACGGACGCACTGGACAAGATCGACGCTATCGGCGCGTACACCTTCGAGTACCGTGGCGACGATAGCCGCAAGAGGCACGCCGGAGTCATCGCGCAGCAGGTGCAACGAGTCCTTCCGGAAGTCGTAGACGTGCACCCTCTTAAGGACACTCTCACGGTCGCTTATGGCAACTTGTCATCGTTGCTTCTGGCGGGAGTCCAGGAACTTCGCGACGAAGTGAACACCCTAAAAGATGAACTCAAGGAAATCCGTGAATCGCTCGCCCCACAATAATGGAAATTAATGATGATCGCAATTTAAATTTGATCATTTGATGCACACCGCAAACTCTGCCAGCATCGATTTCTGAGCCTTGGTTGGGTTCAGCTTCAGCTTTAAGCTCCTCAACTTGGTTCAGCTTCGCTTTAAGCTCCTCACTTGGTTGCATTTGATTGTAGCGTTCCATCGGCAACAATATATACTTGAACGATGGACAGGTCTTTCCAAGCTCGTCTTCAGGGGCTCCGTCTTGGTGATCGAGAATCTCTTTGTACCTCCTTACAGTCCAGAGTTCAACGTTATTGAGAATGTGTTCAGTTTGCTCAAGCGAAAATATCGCTGCGCGTGGCCCAAAATCCAGATGTCAGAATTATTTGATTACAGGAACGCTTTGAAAATGATTATTGATGCGCACGATGTAAGCCAACGCGTTGGCTTGTCAGGCTACTTTGATCTGTGTCTGTACAGGCCTTGAATGTTTTGTATCAATCGCCTGAAGACAGTATCTGTGACAAGATCGGTTACAAAGCTTGATTGGTCAAATCCCCAAAAAAAAGGTGTCCCACACAAACCTGTCCCTATTGTTATTTTTCGGAAAGCAAACGAGTCAACTGTTGCTTCTTTTGGTGCTTTGTGAAGGTCGCGTGGCCACAACGTACATCCGATTGTCGTCAAATTGAAACTGTAACGTCCCACGATATTTGAATCGTGTACCTCACCCTCCTCGTATTCGGATACGGGGAGAATGACTCTGCACAATTGGGAACTCGAGATCCCGTTGGTACATGATACACGAGGTCCGAACCGTAATTGTGACACACCCTCTCCCATCCATCAGTCAGCTGCCCCTTAACGTAATTCAACAAACTTGACATCGTCCACATCCATCCTCGAGGGCCTCCAATTCGTCCGGCATTTTGTTTTTCCAAAAGAAAACAGACCCTCCTCTCTCCTCGTTTGTGTTTCTTCCGAGTCTTCGAAAAGCTCAAACGATCTCGACGAACATGAACCCGTTCTCGACAGGTTTTAAAACGGCGTGCTTGAAATCGACCGGCCACATACCCATCGAGTTCAGCAGAGGACCTCTTCGATCAGATGCTCGAAACCGAACGATTTCCATCGTTTTTTTATGGACGCGATCGCTCTCTCGGACGGGGTGGGTGTGGGACAAATCCCAGTTGACGTCAGGACGGTGACATTGCACGTCGTCCCAACACGACGGGGAAAGTCAGCGTAATCATTGGCGCACACGACAGAATCTAAAATACGAAGATTTAAAAAATCACTGACTTGTTGTCGCGTTTCTCTTACATGCATGCTCGAAGGTTCAACAAAAATGTCCGGTCGTCGACTTTTCTGAGAAAATCCTTTCGGAGAAAAAAACATTTCGGAGAGCATGACAAATAATGAATGGACGCTTCGCTGAATTTTCGCCGTGTTCATCATCGTGATCATCATCATTGTAGGGTACCTCCCGGATTCTACAGCGAGGTCTTGTTCGTGAGCTTCGGACGTCGACGGGTCGCGAATACCTGATGCGTCGCTGCCCGACCGCCCAGACGCGGCGAACCTCATGGCGCGCATCAACTCGAATCTTAACAAGCTGTTCAGCATCTCGTGGCCAATACCGAAAAAACAAGGTCGTGCGCCAGCTGTACGATAACTACAACCCCAGACGCTCTCTCGGAGGGCGGGGCGGAAGCTTGGGTACACATGTACTCTGTAAACAAGGGTGAGCGTCTCGTATTGTGTCTGCGTCAGCGTGAACCACGAGCTAGTGGAGGAGAACATCCTCATGTATGTCGCGATCCACGAGCTGGGTCACCTCGGACGGACGAGGTGGGACACACGCCCAATTTCTGGTCGAACTTCAAGTGGATCCTGGGAGAGGCGATGTCTATCGGGCTCTACACCAAGGTCGACTTTGACAACGAGCCACAAAAAGTATTGCGGGATCAACATCACCTCATCCATCGTTTGATTTACAGCGTTCTTGTCTACAAAAAATAATACATCGAAAAATAATGAGTCATCCGGGGGTACGCGCATGCATTGTACACGGTCCTGTGTGTCGCCTTCCTGATCGCTTGGATTACCAGTTACATAGTGAGGTCGACCACCACCAGCAGCGAAGAGTTGACCGCAGGGACCATGTACGCCGGTTTAATGAATGACCTTGTGTTCTCGATGATAGAGCCTCTCATAATGTTAGCGATCGGGGCGACCGTTCTGGCATTACTGCACGCGTTTTGTCCTCCCAACGATCTTAGGAAACGATAACGAGGCCATTTTTTTTCTGCGGTTGAATCTCATGTATCCACATTTCAAGTTGTGCCTCTGGCACTTCATCCGCAAGATCTTTTGATGCTTTTATGATCTTGGGGGGGGGTGCATGCCCAGTACTAATGTACACAGTCCCAATGGATAAGTTTGTCATCTGCATGCTCTGGAGCAGCCTCTTCATCGTCATTGCGTCTTTCGCGAGTAGCTGATGGATCCGGTCGTTGAAGAGCCAGTTCGCAAAGGCGCCCTGGTCGTTGGGGGCGGCACCAGTGTAAAAAACGACGAAGCCGGAATTACGTTTGAACACATCGTGTGGCTCCTGCCATTTATCGCCGTGGAAGAGTTGTCAACTCGCTTTCGGACCGACGGACGCGTGATTCGCAAGGGGACGCGTCCCCTCCCACCAGCACAGCGCCCATGTCACCGATTGCAGGATTCATGAACGGTTATCTTTCGTGGGCGCGCGACAGGCCTCGCCGTCTCGGGGTCACGTTCGAGACCCTCGTTGCGCATCATCTCGATCGTGTTCGTTCGCTGGCCAACGTCAAAAACGGTGGACCGCGGCGGTCAGCGCACCTGTCAAAACAGGAATTAGCAGCGCCTTGGGGGAGGCACAGAAAATGCACACGGCGATGCCGTAGTATATGGAGAATCTGAACAGTGCGTTCAGCTGCTCTGTGAGGAGCATCCCTGGAAGGGGACGAAACTGTAGAGGCTTCCGTCGTGCCCATGAAACTGCGTAGGTCATCGTGCCATATGGTTTTGGTGCCTCCGCATTGTCGTTCATGTTCATATAGCAACTAAACTGCTTACATGTACTTGACAAAATTACTTGGGGACCCCATACTGACGGGGCAGCTCGGGAACTGCTTGGCGATGGTCATGGCGACAACTGGCGGTGCTCTGGGTGTATGAGAGGGCCTCTCCAAGTACGACATTTTAGTGTATCGGTTTCGGTTTGGCTTAACTCGACGTTCGACGACGCCTGAGATGGCCTTACCATGTCCATCTTCTCATCCGTCATTGCGTCACACAATGTAATTGATATAGTGATAGAGGAGGTCATTTTCAGTTCATACAATTGTTTCAAAATAAAATGGGATTGTTTTTAATCAGTAGTGAGTGTACGCGGCGAGGCGCCTCCTCCATGACGACGGTACGGCATCCCCATTCCCAACTTTACGAATGTCTCTAGAATGAATATGAGCATGACGCCTGCTAACACAAACATTGCGAGATCCATCAACGCTTGTCTAGGCTTCGGGACGTGTCCATTTGTGGATGAAAGAATCCTTCGACTGGATTTTTACTGCTTTTAGGCAGGCGAGCGGGATGTTATTGGGGGGGTGGTGGTGTGGCGGCTCATTGTATGAATCTGAATCGTTGGCATCGTCATTAGGATGATCATTGTCCGATTCGGAGTCAGGATCATTATTGTCGTAGTCGGTATTATTGTATTTAGGATGCTCTTCAATCTTTTCTTCTTTCTCTTCTTCGGCATGAGATTTTCGATACTCTGTGTCTCGTTGGTAAATGTCCATAATGTCGTCGAATGAGGAATTGAACCCCTGTGTGTACATGTGCACAACGGACTAGGGTTTCTTGTCAAATACGCACGCGTACGACGGCGTCTTTGATTTCGCAATTGATTCCGCATCCTTTTTCTTCTTCTTCGGAAAGCTGCTCGTCGTCTTCTTTGTTTTGTAGTTTTTGGTTCCGGAGCTCGCTTGTCCGTGAAGACACGGTCGTGTTGTTGTTCCAAACATCGTTCAGTGGGGCTCCAGTCAATATGTACGCGGACATATGCTTGTTGAATGGCTGGCTATTACATGTTCAAACATAAACAATTTTTTTTGACACGCGACAAACAGATCTCCATGCGCACTTTTTGACAAAAATATTGTGGTTTGAAGGAAAGAACACATCCGCATGGAGGCTGCGCTTCTCCTTATCGGTCGCAGGCGCAGGGTACATGCTTTCAAAGAGACGCAACGAACCGGGAAGGGTGCCGCTAGCTGTCTCCCCGATGACATCATACATGATAAAGAAGAGACCCGGCACATTCCGCAAATCATCATCATCATCAATGCCTATCTCGGTTGACGCGTCTGACGCGGAGGCGCGCGACCGACCATTAGACCGTTCACGACCCGTACACTGCACACGCGTGCAAGATGTCTACGCACACGAAAAGGAGCTCCTCATGCAGAACACATTCAGGTCCTCAAATGACTGGCGACCGGCATGCCAGCGACGCACGGCAACATGGTCCCCTTTCTCAGAGGAGCGAGCCTCCAGGATCGGCCACAAACCGAGGACACGAGATGGAGAACTTCGTTGGCTCCCAAGACTTCACATCACTAAGCGGTGGAAAGCGAGAAATTCAGCAACTCTTCAGGCCTGCAGAGGCGAGAGTGGACGTCCTGCGTCCGCCTGTAGGCGTCGGGGGATCAGAGTACCGCGACGTCGTGCAATTGCCACGCAATCGCGCTAACGAACTCCCTTTCGAACAGGTTCGTGTTCAACCGATCCCGGAGGAAAAGATGCGCGAAATGGGGGGTCTGCGCGCGCTAACAGTGGACGACATGCGTCCTCTCACGCGTCCCAAACAGAGCTTGCCTGGACAGATTATCCCCGGGTCGTCCACATCTACTGCTACGGACCGACCTAAGCACCAACCCATCAACACTCAGACGCGCCCCCCTCCTCTCATCCGAGCAGAAGACCACCGACGACTTTATGCGCACCGGTGGCGCGCCGGGTCTCAGCCCGGTACGACAAGATCCGCATTGTCGACCGGCACACCGAGCGTGAAACGATGCGGTCCGCCGACCTTGTACAAAGGTGCAGCTGCCCCTGTGGGCGTGCACGGATGGAGGACCCGAGGAGGGTCCCAACGGAACCTCATCTTCGAACCCCCCTGGGTGAGATGTCGCGAGGGCCTGCCACGACGACGGTCAAGAGCGTCACTGACTACGGTCGAAGCGGGTATGTCGGCCCCTGGCAACGCGCGAATGGAGACCGGGTCTCGCACGCGCCCTGGAACTCTCACTACGGCCGTCAAGGCGTTGGTCGCGCCTTTGCAGGAACGACACGACGTTAAGGAGGAGTCACGGTGTACTCGATCGGCCTGTGGTGACTTGTAGGATCTCACGGCGTTTCCCAAGCTACGGTGTACGACTCGCAGGATGTCGCGCGAACGACACGCAAGGATGTTCTCCTCGATTCGGCGCCTGTGTGAACCTTGTAGATCTCACGGCGTTCCAAGCTCACGGTGTACGACTCGCAGGATGTCACGCGAACTGACGCTAAGGGATGTTCTCCTCGATTCGGCGCCTGTGGTGAACCTTGTAGGATCTCACGCGTTCCCAAGCTCACGGTGTACGACTCGCAGATGTCACGCGAACGACGCTCAAGGATGTCTCCTCGATTCGGCGCCTGTGTGAACCTTGTAGGATCTCACGGCGTTCCCAAGCTCACGGTGTACGACTTGCAGGATGTCAACGAACGACGCGCAAGGAGGTGGGTATCCAACGACGGACATCAGACTGGCAACTTTGCGGCGGCTCTGTTTCACGCCGCGGGTCCTGTGGTGGATCCTGATTCTGGAGCGCGCCACACGCTTCGAGAGCGACCGTGTCAACCTGACGGTCACAACGTAATTTGTATGCGAAGAACGTTGGTGGCGTTGTTTTCTCGGACTGATGACGCGCGCGCCCGATGCGACTCGTAAGACGTTGCGTTGGGTCAGGATCGTGGGTGGCTTTGCCAACGATGACATCTGGACGCGGAGCTTACAGTGTTTCAGTGTTGGAACCCTCCTCGATCGACTATGCGTTAGACGGCCGCTGATCTCGGGAACACGGTTCGGTGTGTCTCGGCTTGCAGAGAGTTCTGGTGCGTACGTTGTGGCCAAGCCCGACAGTTTAGAGGCGACGATGCGCAGCACGACGACTGACGGGGTCTGAGTATATGGTACTTCTGAGTCTGCTGTGACCCGGACGGTTCGCGTGCGACGTGGTTCGGTGGAGCCCTGCGCTGTCTCGTGAGGCGCTTTGTGATGACTGGCGCGAAATTTCTGGTTGACAGGAGGGGGGGGTGTGACGCTGCCAGCTGGCGCGGTTCGGTGCCGGCGTAGCTGAGATGGGTGTTGTTGGAGACGAACGTGGCGGGGACCCTGCTTTGCGTGACGGTGGTTGGCAGAGTAGGTACTTGAATCTAGTGTCGCTGGGGAGGTGACATATTGTTGCCTTACAACACTGTCGAGCCTGATTCCTGAGCCGCGGTACAACGGTGACCGTTTTGATGGGTGACATAGAGGAGACGTGCACAACAAGACCCAACAATAAAAATTATCGAAGTTGTATTGTGTTTGCTGTTGTTGTAGCAGTGTACGATAAACGCAGAAAAGATCCCTGAAACCTGGCGCAATAACTTGTTATAAAAAAAATTGAATGCTTGTGGCCAAACTCATTAAAGTGCACACAACAGGCTCTATCTCTCACAAATGGCACGTATTAAGCAAATCGCTCGTAAGTCCACGTGTAGGCAAGGCTCCCAGAAAGCAGCTACCCAAAAGGGCGTCGAATTATGATAATAAACCTAACCGGTTACCGCCCCGGCACCGTCGCCCTGCGCGAGATCCGCAAGTACAGAAGTCTACGGACCTTCTGATTAGAAAGTTGCCTTCCAGAGCTTGTGCGAGAGATCGCACAGGACTTCAAGACCGACCTTAGGTTCCAGTCTTCGCGGTCCTTGCCCTCCAGGAGGCCTCAGAGGCCTACCTTGTTGGCCTCTTTGAGGAATGCAACTTTGCGGCTATCCTCCGCTAAGAGAAGTGAGAAATTGCCCAAGATATTAACTTGACTAGAACGAAATCCGAGCAAGAGATACGTGCTAGGTTAATTTAGTGTTGTGTAATTTTTTTTTACTCGTAGATCCGATGGAGAAGAGCAACAAAGGAAGTTCTGGGGGTCTGGGGTGACACCAAATCTCTACAGTCGGCCGAGACAGTAAAATGAAACATATATCAGATGGAAATAAATGTACGACATCGCAAGTTAGAAAATTGGCGTTAAGTGACGCACTCTACTTGGGCTGTTTGTTTTAAAAACTTCGTGTTTTTTTTTTAGAAACATCAGTCGTTCTACTCTGTGGAGGTGGAAACGCTTTGGTGTAAATCGAAAACGACGTGAATTTGTAAGCATACCTTATTTGAGAGACGATAAGGATTTTAAAATCGTTTTTATTTCAACATCAATGCACAACCTGCAAGAGGCGTTGTTGCTTTTTTCAAACAGTTACTCACAATGTACGCATATAACTAAAACCGTATCTTTCATAAAATCTTGTTTTACCAGAAAAGGAGCAAACTCCGTGGACAGTTGGCAAAGGGGACGTTAGTTCACTTGTCAATGAATTTTGTAGTGGTACAGGGACATAATGCTGGGAATTTTAGTCATTGACGAATTGGGTTTAAGTGAGCGTCCTCAAGCCACATTTGGGTATATTACCCTGTAGGAAAACGGGTTATTCGTTAAACTACTGGTGGGTGGTAACCATAGTTTGTTGATGGAGTTTTTTTCAGATGGTGGAAGAGTTCGTTGTGAGAAAGGATCTGTGAAGAAGAAGGACTTCGCTGGCATTTATTTGACTCATTGAGTTGTGCAATAATTCAGTAAATCCAATGGACAACCAGTCTCCATAGATGTCCTCACGTACCGTCAATATTGTTACACACTTTAGCATTTTAAAATAGACAAACAACTGACTGTTTTTAACGTGAATTTCTCGATTAATTGTGCTACTCTGCAATGATCTCCAGAACATGGTCTGATTCTGAAGTCGACCAAGCCGATCCGTCCGTCGTTTTATGAGTGTGATGCGAACGTCGGGATCGATGACAAGCGGGTCCCAAGTCTTTGGTGTCCCATGATGGTCGTAATCCCGCTAGATAGACTTCCGCAATGCTGGCACGTGGAGGTCGTGGGATACTCGATCACCTTGGCGATGCGGTGTTCAAGCGTAGCGTTGGGGCTAGACAAGTATTTTTCAGCGCTCTGGCTGCCAGCATTCTACAGACGATGAACGTTGAAGGTAGTATAGGTCGAGTACGGAACGGCTCGAGTAGCCAGAACGTTAGTCCGTGTCGAAAGGTCCCGCTGACAAAATCGAATCAGTCTCGAATCCTATAGCCGCGCCGGACATGAGGATTCGTTGCCGAACCAAATATCCGAACGCGGTCCGATTGAGGACATGATCGGCTGTCTATCGCCCTAAAGATTCGCAGTGATAAAATGGATCCTAACTGTCATTCAAGCAAATAGCGAGCTGCACCAGACATGTATGCCGCTTTGAAGCGCAAGTGGTTTTGGGAGGGTGGGTGCCATCACGATACCAAAAGTCGCTTCGATGGCCTGGTACGTGAAGGCTGGCGTTGGGAAGAATAGCTCTGCAAGATGCAACGTACCGGGATGTCTGTTTCCGTGTCGAATTCGGAGTAAGGGTTCGACTGGGTAGGTCGATGGTCACGCGACCGCCTATCGAATAGATCTTGCGTTCGAGCACGGTACGGAGACGACGACGTAAAAAATAAGAAAAAAATGGTCATAGCTGTCCGAACCATTGGTTTATTGGCATTGTATTTTGCCACAAAAGAATAAGAGTAAGGAACGAAACACAATGCCTGCGTCATGAAACCCTGTCACTCCTCTAACAGTCGTGACAATAAAGATGCGGCAACTTTAAATTGATGGTATTGTACCCGGTCGGTCCCGAATCCGAAAGGTTCGAAATGCCGGGTGGCATAGAACGCCATCATTAAAGTAATTTCGTTGGTGTATTCGAGAGAAGGCCTCAATTTATTTGACGCATTTACATGGCATTCAGTGTAATTTTCGGGGAAAATTTCGAGGAAACAGGCGAGGAGGGAATCATAGAGCAAGCAGTAACGTGTACATTTTGTCCAACTTATTGAGAAAAAAACTGTGCCTTAGTATTTACACTCGACACATATGTCCTCTTCCGTCAATTTTGTAAAAATCTTAAATTGACATTCGTAATGTTTTTTAGTGATGAATGCGAGGTAAGGAAAAGATTAACGCAGTCGCATACAATGTCTCAACAATCAAATCTTTCATTATTCCTGTGTTCCGAAACTACACGAATCGAGCAACTGTCCATAAGGACACGTGGAGGTTCTGGACATCTTCGTCCGTGGGAACGAAGACCTCATCTTAGCGAACGTGAAGACCCGCAAATATTTTCCCACATTAGACAAAATAAACGAGGGGGACAGGGGATTCGCCCCTGATCTAATGAGATTTCGACATATATGGACGAAAAACGCTTACAGGAGTCAAAACTCCAGTTCTAAATGTTTTGGGGCGGAAAAGCTTTCTTTTGAACAACGTACCCTTTCTCAACGGAAATATGGTCATAGATTAGCCGATCAAGTTCATGCGCGTTCGACAAGGGTAATCAAGATGCTTCCCCTCGAATAAGTAATGACAATAATTGATTTCTACGTTCCTCCTAACTTTTTCATGCGCCATAGGCTCCGTCTACGTACCGCGCTGGCCAACTCGGGCGACTGGCTATGTCCGAAGAAACGCGCCGCACAACCCAGTCTTTTCAGGAGCAGCTGTAAGTCCGCATAGGCGTTTGAACACGACGGGTACTGCCCATTCGTGTCAGCCAGCGGCGCACGATGTCCGGCCACATGACAGTGGGTTGGAATGGAGCACCGCGACCGTGGATCGACCGTATCATCAACGTTGCTCAATGAGGTGGGTGTCCAGAAAGTTTCAGGGGGCTTGTCTATCGTGAACCACCTCCGATCGGGACGCGTCAGATCTGTGTAAAATCGAAATAGGTGCATCCCCCAGGGCGCGTGGTCATAACGCTCTTGGTGGCGCTGCGCGAACCGGAGATGATAAAGGCGTGGTTCGTGCGCCCAATGTGCGGTGGGGGGCGCATTGGCACAGACGTCCGAGCTTGCACGTAGTCT
>JAJSRW010000497.1:0-20000 GCA_022414725.1 Microglena sp. YARC
ATAAGAACTTGTCGAGGTCATGCCTCTGAACAGGCCTCATGTATTGACTCTTACCAGTGACTGTGACCGACTGGACCAAGTCAGACAGTGACAGTTACGCAGTGACATGTGACTGTACCTTAGAAAGACTTGTCGAGCCCATAGCTGTCTGAACAGGCCTCAGTGTATTACTGCTTACCAAGTATGACAAGTGCCTGACCAAGTGACAAGGACAGTTACCGAGTGGACAGTGACGTGTAAGCCTTATGAAGACGGTTGTCAAGTGAGCGCATGCTCTAAGCAGCGGCCTCATGATTACTGCATTAGGCGAGTCGAGGACTGGTGACACTGACCAGCTGACAGTGACAGTTTACCAGGACAGTGACTATACCTTAGAAGACTTGGTCGAGCGCCATCGGCTCTGAAGCAGGCCTCATGTTATACTCTTATCCAGGAACTGTGACACTAGGACCGTGGACATGACAGTTACCACGGTGACCGTGACGTGTACCTTAGAAGACAAGTCAAGCCATCCCTGAACAGGCCTCATGTAGTTATCCTTACGAAGTGACTGTGAAGCTGACGACAGTGAGCAGTGACAGTACCAGTGACAGGATGACCTGTACCTTAGAAGACTTGTCGAGGCCATGCATCTGAGCAGCCTCATGATTACCTGCTTACAGTGACAGTGACACTCGACCAGTGACAGTGAAGCAGTTCCAGTTGAACAGTGACGTACCGTTAGAAGAACCCTTGTGCAAGCCATGCCCTGAACGCCTCATGTATTACTCTTACCAAGTGACATGGTGACACTGGATAGGTGACATGACAGTACACAGTGACAGTGACCTTCGTACCTTGAAAAGACTTGTCGAGCCATGCCTCTGACCAGGCCTCGATGTATTACCTTACATTGCTGGCTGACACTGAACCCAGTGACAGTGACAGTTACCGAGTGACAGTGCACTGTAGCCTTAGAAGGAGCTTGTCGAGCATGTCCGTCTGAACAGGCCTCATGTAATACTCTTACCGAGTGGAGAGAGGTGCACACGCCAGGGACAGTGACAGTTACCAGGACAGTGACTGTAACCTTAAAGACTTGAGTCGAGGCCCATGCTTGCTGGAACAGAGCCCATGTATTACTGCTTACCAGGACATTGCACACTGACACATGACAGTGTCAGTGACAGTTACCAGTGACAGTGACTGTACTTAGAAGACTTGTCGAGGCCATGGCCTCTGACAGGCCCTTCATTATACTCTTTAACCATGACCAGTGACAAACTGACCCAGTGACAAGTGAAGGTTACTCGAGTGACAGTGACTGTACTAGAAGGACTTGTCGATGGCCATGACCTCTGACAGCAGGACTCTATGTTACTGCTGACTCTTCACACAGTGACAGTGACACTGATCATGTGACAGTGACAGTTACCGGATGACAGTGAATGTACGTAGAAGACTTGTCAAAGGGCCAATGCCTGCTGAACAGGGCTCATGTTTACTCTTAATCGCTGGTGTGACACTGAACCATGACAGTGACAGTAACGCAGTGAGCAGTGCATGTGTACTTCAGAGAGACTTGCTCGAGGTCATTGCCTCTTGAACAGGCCTCATGTATTACTTCTTACCAGTGACTGGTGGACCAGCTGACGCAGTGACAGTGACGATTATCAGGTGACAGTGACGTAGCCTTAGAAGACTTGTCGAGGCCGCCATGCCTTCTGAGAAACAGGCCCTCATGTATCTACTCTTTACCGAGTGACAGTGCTGACCAGTGACAGTGACGTTACCAGTAGACAGTGACGATACCTTAGAAGACTGTCCAAGGCCATGCTTCTGATACCAGGCCTCATGTATACTCTACCATGATCTATATCGACTGACCAGTACAGGAAGCTACCGAGTGACAGTGAGCTGTACCGTAGAAGACTGTCGAGGCAATGCCTCTGAAACAGGCCTCTAATGTATTGACTCTACCTAGTGACTGTGGACAGATGACCAGTTGACAGTGACAGTTAACCCGAGTGACAGTGACTGTTACCTTTAGAAGATCATGTCAAGGCCCATGCTCTGAACAGGCTCAGTATTACTCTTACCAGTGAATGGACACTGACCAGTGAAGGTCAGAGAGAGATACCACTGAGAAGTGAGTGTACCTTAGAAGATTGTCGAGGCCAATGCTTCTGAACAAGGCTCATATATTATCTTGACCAGTGGACAGTGAGCACTGACCAGTGACAGTGACAGTTCAGTGACAGTGACTGTACCTTAGACAGACATTGGTTCGAGGCCATGCTCTGAACAGGCCTCATGTATTACTCTTACCAGTGACTGTGACAACTGACCAGTGACAGTGACAAGTTACAGTGACAGTGAGTTGTACCTTAGAAGACTTGTCGACTTGGCAAGCCATGCTTGAACAGGCGCCTCATGTATTACTCTTACCAGTGACAGTGACACTGGACCAGTGACAGTGACAGTTACCAGTGACAGTGACTGTACCTTAGAAGACTTGTCGAGGCCGATGCCTTCTGAACAGGCCTCATGCTATTACTCTTACCAGTGCACAGTGACACTGCACCCAGTGACAGTGACAGTTACCAGTGACAGTGACTGTACCTTAGAAGACTTGTCGAGCCTATGCTTCATTAGCTCTGAAGCAGGCCTCATGTATTACTCTTACCAGTGACAGTGTGACCAAAAGTGACAGTGACAGTGAAGTTTACCAGTGACAGTGAGTGTACCTTAGAAGACTTGTCGAGCGCCATGCTCTGAACAGGCCTCATGTATTACTCTTACATGTGACAGTGACAACTGACCAGTGACAGTTACCATGGACAGAAGACTTGTCGAGGCCCTTCTTGAGTGACAGTGACTGCACTACCTGAACAGTAGAAACTTGTCGAAGGCCTATGCCTGAACAGGCCTCAATGTATTACTCTTAACCAGTGACAGGGGAGGATAGACACTTACCCAGGAGTGACTGTACATGAAGACTGAGAGCAGGTTGACAGTTACTCAGGTGACAGTGACACTGACCAGTCTACAGTGACTTAGACAGTGGAACTTGTTGAAGACCATGCTGTTCTGAACAGGCCTCATGTATTACTATTACCAGTGGGACAGTGACAGTAACCAGTGAACAGGCCTCTGTGACACTGACCAGTGACAGTGACAGTTACCAGTGACAGTGACTTGTACCTTAGAAGACTTGTCGAGGCCATGCCTCTGAACAGGCCTCAATGTATTACTCTACCAGTGACAGTGACACTGACCAGTGACAGTTACCAGTGACAGTGACTGTACCTTAGAAGACTTGTCGGGCAATGCTCTGAACAGGCCTCATGTATTACTCTTACCAGTGACAGTGACACTGACCAGTGACAGTGACAGTTACCAGTGACAGTGACTGTACCTTAGAAGACTTGTCGAGGCCATGCTTCTGAACAGGCCTCATGTATTACTCTTACCAGTGACAGTGACCTGACCAGTGACAGTGACATTTACCAGTGACAGTGACTGTACCTTAGAAGACTGTCAGGCCATGCCTCTGAACAGGCCTCATGTATTACTCTTACCAGTGACTGTGACACTGACCAGTGACAGTGACAGTTACCAGTGACAGTGACTGTACCTTAGAAGACTTGTCGAGCCCATGCCTCTTGAACAGGCCTCATGTATTACTCTTACCAGTGACAGTGACACTGACCAGTGACCATGAGTTACCAGTGACAGTGACTGTACCTTAAAGACTTGTTTTTCGAGCCATCTTCTGAACAGGCCTCATGTATTACTCTTACCAGTGACTGTGACACTGACCAGTGACAGTGACAGTTACCAGTGACAGTGACTGTACCTTAGAAGACTTGTCGGGCCATGCTCTGAACAGGCCCTCATGTATTACTCTTACCAGTGACAGTGACACTGACCAGTGACAGTGACAGTTACCAGTGACAGTGACTGTACCTTAGAAGACTTGTCGAGGCCATGCTTCTGAACAGGCCTCATGTATTACTCTTACCAGTGACAGGACACTGACCATGACAGTGAACAGTTACCTTAGTGACAAGTGACACTGTACCTTAGTGAAAGACTTGTCAGAGGCCATGCTCTGAACAGGCCTCATGTATTACTCTTACCAGTGACAGTGACACTGACCAGTGACAGTGACAGTTACCAGTGACAGTGACTGTACTTAGAAGACTTGTCGAGGCCATGCTTCTGAACAGGCCTCATGTATTACTCTTACCAGTGACTGTGACACTGACCAGTGACAGTGACAGTGACAGTTGACAGTGACAGTGTAACCTACAGTAGAAGACTTGTCGAGGCCATGCCATCTGAACAGCCTCATGTATTACTCTTACCAGTGACAGTGACAGTGTCTGACCAGTGACAGTGACAGTACCATTGACAGCTGTACCTTAGTGACAGACTGACAGTCGAGGCCATGCCTCTGAACAGGCCTCATGTATTACTCTTACCAGTGACAGTGACACTGACCAGTGACAGTGACAGTTACCAGTGACATGACTGTTACCCTTAGAAGACTTGTGACGAGGCATGCAGTGCCTTCTGAACAGGCCTCATGTATTAACTCTTACCAGTGACATGTGACACTGGACCAGTGACAGTGACAGTGACAGTTTACCAGTGAACAGTGACTGTACTTAGAAGACTTGTCGAGGCCATGCCTCTGAACAGGCCTCATGTATTACTCTACCAGTGACAGTGAGCACTGACAGTGATGACCAGTGACAGTTACCAGTGAACAGTGAGTACCTTAGAAGACTTGTCGAGGCCATGCTTCTGAACAGGCCTCATGTATTACTCTTACGTGACAGTGACAGTGACACTACCAGTGACAGTGACTTACCCAGTGGACAGTGACTGGTACCTTAGAAGACTTGTCGAGGCCATGCTCTGAACAGTCATGTATTACTCTTACCAGTGACAGTGACACTGACCAGTGACAGTGACAGTTACCAGACAGTGACTTACCTTAGAAGACCCATCCTCTGACACAGGCCTCATATTATTTACTCTTACCAGTGACAGTGACACTGACAGTGACAGTACCAAGTGTACAGTGACAGAAGAACTTGTCCCATGAACAGGCCTCATGTATTACTCTTACCATGCTTCTGAACAGGCGATATGTATTACTCTTACCAGTGACTGTGACACTGACAGGACAGTTACAGTGACAGTTACCAGTGACAGTGACTGTACCTTAGAAGACTTGTCTGAGGCCATGCTTCTGAACAGGCCTCATGTATTACTCTTACCAGTGACAGTGACACTGACCAGTGACAGTGACAGTTACCAGTGACAGTGACTGTACCTTAGAAGACTTGTCGAGGCCATGCTTCTGAACAGGCCTCATGTATACTCTTACCAGTGACAGTGACACTGACCAGTGAACAGTGACAGTTACCAGTGACAGTGACTGTTACCTTAGAAGACTTGTCGAGGCCATGCCTCTGAACAGGCCTCATGTATTACTCTTACCAGTGACACACTGACATTGACAGTGACAGTTACCAGTGACAGTGACTGTACCTTAGAAGACTTGTCGAGGCCATGCTTGCTGAACAGGCCTCATGTATTACTCTTACCAGTGACAGTGACACTGACCAGTGACAGTGACAGTTACCAGTGACAGTGACTGTACCTTAGAAGACTTGTCGAGGCCATGCCTCTGAACAGGCCTCATGTATTACTCTTACCATGACTGTGACACTGACCAGTGACAGTGACATTACCAGTGACAGTGACTGTACCTTAGAAGACTTGTCGAGGCCATGCCTCTGAACAGGCCTCATGTATTACTCTTACCAGTGACTGTGACACTGACCAGTGACAGTGACAGTTACCAGTGACAGTGACTGTACCTTAGAAACTTGTCGACCATGCCTCTGAACAGGCCTCATGTATTACTCTTACCAGTGACAGTGACATGACAAGTGACACTGACCCAGTGACAGTGACAGTTACCAGTGACAGTGAGTGTACCTTAGAAGAACTGTCGAGGCCATGCTTTGAACAGGCCTCATGTATTAACTCCTTACCAGTGACAGTGACACTGAAACCAGTGACAGTGACAGTAACCAGTGACAGTGACTGTACCTTATAAGACTTGTCGAGGCCATGCTTCTGAACAGGCCTCATGTATTACTCTTACCAGTGACAGTGACACTGACCAGTGACAGTGACAGTTACCAGTGACAGTGACTGTACCTTAGAAGACTTGTCAAGACTTGTCCAGGGCCATGCCTCTGAACAGGCCTCATGTATTACTCTACCAGTGACAGTGACAGTGAGTGACACTGTACCAGAAGACTTGACAGCCATGACAAGTTATACCATGACCCAGTGACAGTGGACAGTCCAGTGACAGTGTGTACCTTAGAAGACTTGTCGAGGCCATGCCTCTGAACAGGCCTCATGTATTACTCTTACCAGTGACACCAGTGACACTGACCAGTGACAGTGACAGTTAAACCAGTGACTGACATGACAGTAGAAGAACCGAGGCCATGCCTCTGAACAGGCCCTCATGTATTACTCTTACCAGTGACAGTGACACTACCATGACAGTGACAGTTACCAGTGACAGTGACTGTACCTTAGAAGACTTGTCGAGGCCATGCCTCTGAACAGGCCTCATGGATTACTCTTACAGTGACAGTGACACTGACCGGTGACAGTTACCAGTGACAGTGACCTGTACCTTAGAAGACTTGTCGAGGCCATGCTCTGAACAGGCCTCATGTATTACTCTTACCAGTGACTGTGACACTGACCATGACAGTGACAGTTACCAGTGACAGTGAACTTAGAAGATTGTCGAGATGCCTTCTGAACAGGCCTGCATGTATTACTCTTACAGTGACTGTTGACACTGACCAGACATGACAGTCAGTACCAGTGACAGTGACTGTACCTTAGAAGACTTGTCATGCTTCTCATGAACAGGCCTCATTACTCTTACCAGTGACTGACCAGTGACAGTGAACACTGACCAGTGACAGTGACAAGTTACCAGTGACAGTTGACTGTACCTTAGAAGACTTGTCGAGGCCATGTATTACCTTACTGAACACTGGTGACAGTGACTCAGTGTATTACTCTTACCAGTGACACCAGTGACAGTGACTGACCAGTGACAGTGACAGTTACCAGTGACATGACTGTACCTTAGAAGACTTGTCGAGGCCATGCCTTCTGAACAGGCCTCATGTATTACTCTTACCAGTGACAGTGACACTGACAGTGACAGTGACAGTTACCAGTGACAGTGACTGTACTTAGAAGACTTGTCGAGGCCATGCTCTGAACAGGCCTCATGTATTACTCTTACCAGTGACCAGTGACACTGACCCATGACAAGTGACAGTTACCAGTGACAGTGACTGTTACCTTAGAAGACTTGTCGAGGCCATGCCCTCTGAACAGGCCTCATGTATTACTTCTGACCAGTGACAGTGACACTGACCAGTGACAGTGACAGTTACCAGTGACAGTGACTGTACCTTAGAAGACTTGTCGAGGCCATGCCTCTGAACAGGCCTCATGTATTACTCTTACCAGTGACAGTGACACTGACCAGTGACAGTGACAGTTACCAGTGACAGTGACTGTACCTTAGAAGACTTGTCGAGGCCATGCTTCTGAACAGGCCTCATGTATTACTCTTACCAGTGACAGTGACACTGACCAGTGACAGTGACAGTTACCACCAGTGACAGTGACTGTACCTTAGAAGACTTGTCGAGCCATGCCTCTGAACAGCCTCATGTATTACTCTTACCAGTGACAGTGACAGTGACAGTGACACTTGACGACAGTGACTACCAGTGTACAGTGACTGACAGTGACTTTAGAACTTGTCCATGCTTCTGAACAGGCCTCATGTATTACTCTTACCAGTGACAGTGACACTTGACAAGTGACAGTGACAGTTACCCAGTGACAGTGACTGTACCTTAGAAGACTGTCGAGCATGCTTCTGAAAACAGGCCTCATGTATTACTCTTACCAGTGACCTGACACTGACCAGTGACAGTGACAGTTACCAGTGACAGTGACTGTACCTTAGAAGACTTGTCGAGGCCATGCGAACAGGCCTCATGTATTACTCTTACCAGTGACTGACACTGACCAGTGACATGACAGTTACCAGTGACAGTGACTGTACCTTAGAAGACTTGTCGAGGCCATGCCTCTGAACAGGCCTCATGTATTACTCTTACCAGTGACACTGTGACACTGACCAGTGACAGTGACAGTTACCAGTGACAGTGAGTACCTTAGAAGACTTGTCGAGCCATGCCTCTGAACAGCCTCATGTATTACTCTTACCAGTGACAGTGACATGACCAGTGACAGTGACAGTTACCAGTGACAGTGACTGTACCTTAGAAGACTTCGAGGCCATGCTTCTGAACAGGCCTCATGTATTAACTCTTACCAGTGACAGTGACACTGACCAGTGACAGTGACAGTTACCAGTGACAGTGACTGTACCTTAGAAAGACTTGTCGAGGCCATGCTTCTGAACAGGCCTCATGTATTACTCTTACCAGTGACATGTGACACTGACCAGTGACAGTGACAGTTACCCAGTGACAGTGACTGTACCTTAGAAGACTTGTCGAGGCCATGCCTCTGAACAGGCCTCATGTATTACTCTTACCAGTGACAGGACACTGACCAGTGACAGTGACAGTTACCAGTGACAGTGACTGTACCTTAGAAGACTTGTCGAGGCCATGCTTCTGAACAGGCCTCATGTATTACTCTTACCAGTGACAGTGACACTGACCAGTGACAGTGACAGTTACCAGTGACAGTGACTGTACCTTAGAAGACTTGTCGAGGCCATGCCTTCTGAACAGGCCTCATGTATTACTCTTACCAGTGACAGTGACACTGACCAGGACAGTGACAGTTACCAGTGACAGTGACTGTACCTTAGAAGACTTGTCGAGCCATGCCTCTGAACAGGCCTCATGTATTACTCTTACCAGTGACTGTACACTGACCATGACAGTGACAGTTACCAATGACAGTGACTGTACAGTACTTAAGAAGACTTGTCGAGCCATGCTTCTGAACAGGCCTCATGTATTACTCTTACCAGTGACTTTACACTGACCAGTGACAGTGACAGTTACCAGTGACAGTGACTGTACCTTAGAAGACTTGTCGAGGCCATGCCTCTGAACAGGCCTCATGTATTACTCCTTACCAGTGACTTGTGACACTGACCAGTGACAGTGACAGTTACCCAGTGACAGTGACTGTACCTTAGAAGACTTGTCGAGGCCATGCCTCTGAACAGGCCTCATGTATTACTCTTACCAGTGACAGTGACAGTACTGACCAGTGACAGTGACAGTTTACCAGTGACAGTGACTGTACCTGTAGAAGACTTGTCGAGGCCATGCCTCAGTGAACAGGCCTCATGTATTACTCTTACCAGTGACAGTGTGACATGACTGACAGTGACAGTGACAGTTACCAGTGACAGTGACTGTACCTTAGAAGACTTGTCGAGGCCATGTGACTTGAACAGCCTCATGTCATTACTCTTACCAGTGACTGTGACACTGACCCAGTGACAGTGACAGTTACCAGTGACAGTGACTGTACCTTAGAAGACTTGTCGAGGCCATGCCTCTGAACAGGCCTCATGTATTACTCTTACCAGTGACACACTGACAGTGACAGTGTACCAGTGACAGTGACACCTTAGAAGACTTGTCGACCACCTGAACAGGCCCTCCATGTATTACTCTTACCAGTGACTGACACTGACCAGTGACAGTGACAGTTACCAGTGACAGTGACTGTACCTTAGAAGACTTGTCGGGGCCATGCTTCTGAACAGGCCTCATGTATTACTCTTACCAGTGACAGTGACACTGACCAGTGACAGTGACAGTTACCAGTGACAGTGACTGTACCTTAGAAGACTTGTCGGGGCCATGCTTCTGAACAGGCCTCATGTATTACTCTTACCAGTGACAGTGACACTGACCAGTGACAGTGACAGTTACCAGTGACAGTGACTGTACCTTAGAAGACTTGTCGAGGCCATGCCTCTGAACAGGCCTCATGTATTACTCTTACCAGTGACAGTGACACTGACCAGTGACAGTGACAGTTACTAGTGCCAGTGACTGTACCTTAGAAGACTTGTCGAGGCCATGCTTCTGAACAGGCCTCATGTATTAATCTTACTAATGACAGTGACAGTTACCAGTAACTGTACCTTTGAAGACTTGTACGGGTCATGCCTCTGAACAGGCCTCATGCATTTACTTTGCATTTGCAAGAGCTCCAGCTCCAATATCTTGAACCCTGCCCCTCCACCCCCTCCACCCTCCTCCCCCTCCAGCCCACCCCCTTCCACCCTACACCCTACACCCCCTCCCCTCCCCCTCCCCCCTCCCTCCCCCTCCACCCCTGCCCCTTCTATCATACACCCTACACCCCTCCCCCTCCCCCCCTCCGCCCCACCCCCTTCCATCATACACCTACATCCCCTCCCCTGCCATCCTCCTCCCCCTCCAGCCAATCCCCTTCCATCATACACCCTCCCCCCCTCCCCCTCCCCCTCCCCTCCTCCCCCTCCACCCCACCCCCTTCCATCATACCCCGCACACCCCCTCCCCTTCCATCCTCCTCCCCCCTCCAGCCAATCCCCTTCCATCATACACCCTACACCCCCTCCCCCTCCACCCTTCTCCCCCTCCACCCCACCCCCTTCCATCATACCCCGCACACCCCCTCCCCTTCCATCCTCCTCCCCCTCCACCCCATCCCCTTCCATTATACACCCTACACCCCCTCCCCCTGCCCCTCCCCTCCTCCCCCTCCACCCCATCCCCTTCCATCATACCCCCTACATCCTATCCCCTTCCATCATACCCCCTACATCCCATCCCCTGCCACCCTCCCCCCCCCACACCCAGACCTGCCCCTTCCTTCATCGACCCACCAAGACCTCTCCTCCACCCCTCCCCCTCCTTCCTCCTCCCTCCTTCTTCCTCCCTCCTCCCCCTCCACCCCATCCCCTCCCATATTCTCTAAGAGTCTCTGTTTCTGTGGGTATTGCACGGGGGGACTTGGAATCGGGTAGCGGTGAGCAGCCCAGAGTTGGCTGAAAAACCATGTAACAATCCAATCCAATTTAAACTGTGTTCTACACTCAGTATGCTCCTTGGTTACTATGGGTATCGCAAGGGGGGGCTTGTTATTGGAAGACGGTGCGCAGCCCAGAGTTGGATGGGGAAAATGCAGCAATTCTAATCCAAATCCAAATATATTTTATATTACCAACCTCCTGCTACCATTTCTCCTGCTCTGTTCTGTTCAGTTTTTTTCTTTTCAGTTTGTTCGTTTTTTTTCTTTTCCTGTTCAGTCTCTTTCTATTCAGTTTGTTCTGTTTATTTTGATTTTTAGTTTTTTTTGTTTTTTAGTTTGTTCTGTTCATTTTATTCTGCTCTGTTCTGTTTTCAGGAGCTCTCGTTGGACCTGGAGCAGCCCAGCCCTTAGCCTTGGCGAATGCGACAAGTGTGAAATCATATCCGCGCTACCTTGGGCCCCTGGATGCCTCGGCCTGTAAGGTCAGTTGAATATTTGTGTTAAAGAATATATATATAATATATATATATATATATATATATATATATATATATATATATATATATATTATATAAATATATATATATATATATTTCGTGTTATATTAATTCAGGCTTGCAAACTCAAATATTGCCACTTGGCGCAGTTGTAGTGCATAGGCCTCATAAGCCTCAGGTCACAGGTTCAAATTCTAGGTCACAGGTTCACCAGGTCTCAGGTACAAATTATAGGTCACAGGTTCACCAGGTCACAGGTTCAAATTATAGGTCACAGGTTCACCAGGTCACCAGGTCACAGGTTCACCAGGTCACCAGGTCACCAGGTCACAGGTTCAAATTCCAGGTCACAGGTTCACCAGGTCACCAGGTCACAGGTTCAAATTTTGTTAGGCCAATCAATTTTCTGATCTTCTTAAAAGCAAGGTAAGTTCAGTTGGATATTTGTGTTAGAGAATATATATATATATATATATATATATATATATATATATATATATATATATATTATATTTTATATTTAATATATATATATTCGTGTTATATTAATTCAGGCTTGCAAACTCAAATATTGCCACTTGGCGCAGTCGTAGTGCATATGCCTCATAAGCCTCAGGTCACAGGTTCAAATCCTGCTGGGCCAATCTATTTCTGATCTTCTTAAAAGCTGTGTGTGATAGATATGATAGTGCAGATAAGTACAGTGCTGTTATCCATGAAACCCATGGGACACCTGGGCATGTAAGGTCACTTGGTTTTAGGTCGTTGCAAATTGTCGTTGCAAAATGTCATAGCAAATTGTGCTTTCAAATTGCTGTTTCAAATTGTCGTTTCTCTTTTGCTACATTCATGCTCAAAATCAGGGGGGACAACCCACCTACCCCCCCCCCCCCCCCCCCCTCCCACACACACACACGCACACACACACACACACACACACACACAAACGCTTACACACACAAACACACACACCTCGCACCCCCCATCCGACCTACCTACCCCACCCCACCCCAGACACACCACACACACCAACCAACCATTGTACTGTGTTTGTTGGTGACCCCCCCCCCCCCCCACACACACACACCACACACACACTCCCCCCAACACCGACCCCCCCCACACTCACACACTTTACACCCCACCTCCACCTCGCACCCTCCATCCCACCCACCTACCCCACCCCACCCCACCCCACACGCGCCACATACACCAAGCATCGTATTGTGGTTGTAGGTCAACACAAGCGCTAATGTTGAAGATGGACACTTTCAAATTGTGTCTAAAGGACAACAAAGTGCGGTAATTATAGCCCCTGTATTTTTAAATATTCACCCTCCTTGAACCGCCCCTATTTAAAAAAAGACTCACCCCCTCGTACCGCCCTCGTACCGCCCCTGTATTTTTTCTAAGATTCACCCCCCTTGTACCGTCCCTATTGTTTTTTAAGATTCACCCCCTAGTTCCCCCCCAATGTAAAAACAAACTCACCCCCCTCGTACCGCCCCTTGTTTGTTTGGAAATCTTTTCACCCCACTGGTACCGCCTTTGTACCGCCCCTAGTTTGCTTGGAATTATTTTCACCCCACTAGTACCTCCTTTGTAGTTTGAACCGCCCCTCGTTTGTTAGGAAATATGTTCACCCCACTAGCACCGCCTTTGTACCGCCTCTCGTTTGTTAGGAAATATGTTCACCCCGCTAGCACCGCCTTTGTACCGCCCCTCGTTTGTTAGGAAATATGTTCGCCCCACTAGCACCGCCTTTGTACCGCCTCTCGTTTGTTAGGAAATATGTTCGCCCCACTAGCACCGCCTTTGTACCGCCTCTCGTTTGTTAGGAAATATGTTCGACCCACTAGCACCGCCTTTGTACCGCCCCTCGTTTGTTTGGAAATATACTTCCATGGACCGAATTGGCCAGCGCTTTAGTGCACTTGAAAAAATAAAACTGCGCTTTGTAGTGCAAAGAGCGCAAAAAATGCTTGCTGCGCCCACAGGGGGGTGCAAAAAACTGCGCAAATCGCGCAGTGGGGCTTGAAAAAGCAGCGCTCCAGCACGCAAAAGCGCGCGCTTGGAAGTACCCTACAGTGCATCTGGAAGCTGCCAAAATCCTCTTTCTATCTCTAATTGAATCGTGGGGCTTGGCCTAGTGGCTGCCTCAGGGAGCTGCCTAGAAGCTGCTGCTCACAGAGAAAAAGAAAAGTAAAATGCAGCGTCGCAAGCGACGTGGAAAATTGGTTGAGTGTGTGGGCAATGGAGCGAACGGTGGCAGATGGCCGAAGCCAGTTAGTTATGAGACAGTTGGCTGACGTGTCAGGCTTCAATTTTTGGTCGATCGGACGGACAAATGGGTAACCCTGTATACTATGTTATTTCTTTCTTTCTTTCTTTCTTTCTTTATTTTTATATATATATATATATATATATATATATATATATAATATATATATATATATATATATATATATATATATTCGTTAATCTGCTTATTTTTATTTATCTATTTATTGATATATTTATATTATCAATTTATTTATCAATTTGTTTATCAATTTATTTTTTTATAATGCACAGACCAGTACCACAGAGTATTCAGACAGAAAACCACCAACACTCCCCCCCCCCCCACACACACACCACCACCACCACCACCACCACCTCCCCCCCCCCACCACCACACACACCCACATCTCCACACACACACCTCTTAGCAACATCCCACCGCCACCTCACACCTCCCAGCCGCCCACGCCAGCCCCACCACCAACACCACCACCAACACCACCACACACACCCACATCTCCACCCTCATCCCCCCACCCCACCCCCACCCCAACCACCCGCACACACACACACAAACACACACACTACCTCGTCCTACCCCACCCCACCCCTCCTTCACAGTCCCTTGTCCCCTCCCTCCTTCAGGTGCTGTTGTCTGCTGCTGATGGACCCCCCCACCCCCACCCCCACCCCACCCCCACCACACACACACACACACACACACTTAGACACACAGTCCCATGTCCCCTCCCTCCTCCAGGTGCTGTTGTCTGCTACTGATGGACCCCCCACCCCCACCACACCCCACCCCACCCCCCACCACACACACACACACACACTTAGACACACAGTCCCTTGTCCCCTCCCACCTCCAGGTGCTGTTGTCTGCTACTGATGGACCCCCCCCCCTCCCCCGACCCCCCACAACACAACACACACTTAGACACACACACAGTCCCTTGTCCCCTCCCACCTCCAGTGCTGTTGTCTCTTGCTGATGGACCCCCCCCCCCCCCCCCCCCCGACCCCCCCCCATACACACACACACATACCTGGTCTCCTCCCACCTCCAGGTGCTGCTGTCTGCTGATGGCACTGACTGTGTGGATGCCTTCACCAACCTGCCCTTGGCCTTCAACCTGTACGCGCGCTACTCCTCCTACAGTGACTCATTCACTGTCACCCCCACCCCCCCACCCCCCACCCCCCACCCCACCACCATCACCCCCACATACCTCAACACACACCCCACACCCCACACCCTTCCCTCCCCCCACCACTAACACCAACCCCCCATCCCCCACCCACCCACCCACACCCCACACCCCCCACACACTCCTCCCCTCCACACCACCACCCCCCTCCCCACCCCCCCTACACACACAGTCCCTTGTCCCCTCCCACCTCCAGGTGCTGTTGTCTGCTGGTGGAGCTGACTGCGTGGATGCCTTCACCAACCTGCCCTTGGCCTTCAACCTGCACGCGCGCTACTCCTTGCACAGTGACTCATTCACTGTCTCCCCCACCTCCCACCCCACATACACACACGCACACGCACAGTACTTTGTCCCCTCCCACCAACACCACACACACACACCCCATCCCCCACCCCCACCCCCACCCTACCCCGCCCCTCCCAACCCCCCCCACACACAGTCCTTGTCCCTCCAACCTCCAGGTGCTGTTGTCTGCTGGTGGAGCTGACTGCGTGGATGCCTTCACCAACCTGCCCTTGGCCTTCAACCTGTACGTGCGCTACTCCTCCCACAGTGACTCATTCACTGTCACCCCCACCCCCCACCCCCACCATCTTCCCACCACCATCACCCCCACATACCTCAACACACACCCCACACCCCACACCCTTCCCTCCCCCCACCACTAACACCAACCCCCCATCCCCACCCACCCACCACACACTCACACCCCACACACACTCCTCCCCTCCCACACCACCACCCCCCCCCCACCCCCCCCACACACACAGTCCCTTGTCCCCTCCCACCTCCAGGTGCTGTTGTCTGCTGATGGCACTGACTGCGTGGATGCCTTCACAAACCTGCCCTTGGCCTTCAACCTGTACACGCGCTATTCCTCGCGCAGTGACTCATTCACTGTCTCCCCCATCAGTACGTTGACAATCGGCTTGGCTTGGAGCCAGACCTCTAGCGACGTGTACGCTCAACTTGGCGTGGAAGTCAGCGAGGCTGATAGTACCGCAGGTGGCGTGGCCCTGTTGCAGTCAAGTGAAGAAGCTGGTGTTGGTGGCAGCATGCTGAAGGCGGATGTGCAGGTGGGTGGTGCTGAAGGTGGTTGTGGTGGTGGTAGTGAAGGTGGTGGTGGTGGTGGTGGTGGTATGCAGGTGGCGTGGCCCTGTAGGAGTCAATTGAAGAAGCTGGTGTTGGTGTCAGCATGCTGGAGGCGGATGTGCAGGTGGGTGGTGCTGAAGGTGGTGGTGGTGGTAGTGAAGGTGGTGGTGGTGGTGGTGGTATGCAGGTGGCGTGGCCCTGTTGCAGTCAAGTGAAGAAGCTGGTGTTGGTGGAAGCATGCTGAAGGCTGATGTGCAGGTGGGTGGTAGTGAAGGTGGTGGTGGTGGTGGTGAAGGTGGTGGTGGTGGCCCTGTTGGAGTCAAGTGAAGAAGCTGGTGTTGGTGGCAGCATGCTGAAGGCGGATGTGCAAGTGGGCGGTGCTGAAGGTGGTGGTGGTGGTGGTGGTATGCAGATGGTGGTGATGGTGGTGGTGGTGGTGGTGGCAGCATGCTGAAGGCGGATGTGCAGGTGGGTGGTGCTGAAGGTGGTGGTGGTGGTGGTGGTATGCAGATGGTGGTGGTGGTGGTACTGGTGGTGGTGGTGGTTGTGGCAGCATGCTGAAGGTGGATGTGCAGGTGGGTGGTGCTGAAGGTGGTGGTAGTGGTAGTGGTATGCAGATGGTGGTGGTGGTGGTACTGGTGGTGGTGGTGGTGTTGGCAGCATGCTGAAGGTGGATGTGCAGGTGGGTGGTGCTGAAGGTGGTGGTGGTATGCAGATGGTGGTGGTGGTGGTGGTGGTGGCAGCATGCTGAAGGCGGATGTGCAGGTGGGTGGTGCTGAAGTTGGTGGGAGTGGTAGTGGTATGCAGATGGTGGTGGTGGTGGTGGTAGTGGCATGCTGAAGGCGGAAGTGCAGGTGGGTGGTGCTGGAGGTGGTGGTAATGGTAGTGGTATGCAGATGGTGGTGGTGGTGGTGGTAGCATGCTGAAGGTGGATGTGCAGGTGGGTGGTGCTGAAGGTGGTGGTGGTATGCAGATGGTGGTGGTGGTGGCAGCATGCTGAAGGCGGATGTGTTGGTGGGTGGTGCTGAAGGTGGTGGTAGTGGTAGTGGTATGCAGATGGTGGTGGTGGTGGCAGCATGCTGAAGGCGGAAGTGCAGGTGGGTGGTGCTGAAGGTGGTGGTAGTGGTAGTGGTATGCAGATGGTGGTGGTGCTGGTGGTAGCATGCTGAAGGTGGATGTGCAGGTGGGTGGTGCTGAAGGTGGTGGTGGTATGCAGATGGTGGTGGTGGTGGCAGCATGCTGGAGGCGGATGTGCAGGTGGGTGGTGCTGAAGGTGGTGGTAGTTGTAGTGGTATGCAGATGGTGGTGGTGGTGGTGGTGGTGGTGGCAGCATGCTGAAGGCGGAAGTGCAGGTGGGTGGTGCTGAAGGTAGTGGTAGTGGTATGCAGATGGTGGCGGTACTGGTGGTGGTGGTGGCAGCATGCTGAAGGTGGATGTGCAGGTGGGTGGTGCTGAAGGTGGTGGTAGTGGTATTGGTAGTGGTATGTAGATGGTGGTGGTACTGGTGGTGGTGGTGGCAGCATGCTGAAGGCGGATGTGCAGGTGGGTGGTGCTGAAGGTGGTGGTGGTGGTGGTGGTGAAGGTAGTGGCGGTGAAGGTGGTGGTGGTGGTGGTGGTGGTGAAGGTGGTGGTGGTGGTGGTGGTATGCAGGTGGCGTGGCCCTGTTGAAGTCAAGTGAAGAAGCTGGTGTTGGTGGCAGCATGCTGAAAGCGGATGTGCAGGTGGGTGGTGGTGAAGGTGGTGGTGGTGGTGGTGGTATGCAGGTGGCGTGGCCCTGTTGCATTCAAGTGAAGAAGCTGGTGTTGGTGGCAGCATGCTGAAGGTGGATGTGCAGGTGGGTGGTGCTGAAGGTGGTGGTGGTACTGGTGGTGGTGCTGGTGGTGGGAGCATGCTGAAGGCGGAAGTGCAGGTGGGTGGTGCTGAAGGTGGTGGTGGTGGCGGTGCTGGTGGTGGGAGCATGCTGAAGGCGGAAGTGCAGGTGGGTGGTGCTGAAGGTGGTGGTGGTGGTGGTAGTGGTAGTGGTATGCAGGTGGCGGTGGTGGTGTTGTTGGTGGTGGCAGCATGCTGAAGGTGGATGTGCAGGTGGGTGGTGCTGAAGGTGGTGGTGGTGGTGGTGGTATGCAGGTGGCGTGGCCCTGTTGAAGTCAAGTGAAGAAGCTGGTGTTGGTGGCAGCATGCTGAAGGCGGATGTGAAGGTGGGTGGTGCTGAAGGTGGTGGTGGTGGTGGTGGTAGTGAAGGTGGTGGTGGTGGTGGTAGTGAAGGTGGTGGTGGTGGTGGTGGTAGTGAAGGTGGTGGTGGTGGTGGTGGTGGTGGTGGTAGTGAAGGTGGTGGTGGTGGTGGTGGTGGTATGCAGGTGGGGTGGCCCTGTTGCAGTCAAGTGAAGAAGCTGGTGTTGGTGGCAGCATGCTGAAGGCGGATGTGCAGGTGGGTGGTGGTGAAGGTGGTGGTGGTGGTGGTGGTGGTGAAGGTGGTGGTGGTGGCGGTGGTGGTGGTAGTGAAGGTGGTGGTGGTGGTGGTATGCAGGTGGCGTGGCCCTGTTGCATTCAAGTGAAGAAGCTGGTGTTGGTGGCAGCATGCTGAAGGCGGATGTGCAGGTGGGTGTGTACGGCTCTGTACCTTCACGTACACACCCACGCACACACACATACACACAAACACATACACACCCACACACATACACACACAAACAAACCCATGCACACACAGGCCATCCCCCTCCCAACCCATCACAGGTTTCCATAATCCTGGATCTGGGTGGTGAGCTCATATGCAACCTTGTCACCAAACACCCTAGCACCCACTACCCACCACCCACCACCCACCACCACTAACCACCACCCACCAACCACTAACCACCACCACTACCCACTACCTTCTACCCCCCCCCCCCCCCCACACACACACACACACGCACGCACACCCACCCACCCACCCTTCAATACCCCACTACCCCCCCCCCCCTCCACACACACACACACACACACACACATTCCCCCTCCCAACCCGTTACAGGTTGCCACCTTATTGCATCTGGGTGGTGAGCTCATATGCAACCACACCACTGGAAAGACCCGTTCAACCACTACCCCCCCCCCCCCCCCCCTCCACTATCCCCCCACTACCCCTACCCACAGCCCACTACCCACCCCCCACCCACCCACACACACACCCACACCCACCCACCCACACACACATTCACATACACACACACACTAACCCTCCCATCAGGTTGCCACCTTTTGCATCTGGGTGGTGAGCTCACCTGCAACCATGTCACCCAACACCCTTTTACCCACTATCCACCACCTACTACCACCACCCCACCCCCTCCCCACCTACACTATCCTCCCACTACCCCTGACCGGTACCCAATAACCACCCCATCTCCCCTTACCGACCCGTTCCAGGTGGCCGCCTTATTGCATCTGGGTGGTGAGATCATATGCAACCACATCACCAAACACCCTTTCACCCACTTCCCACTACCTACCACCCACCACCCACTACCCACTACCCTCTACCCCCCCCCCCCCCACCCCCCACCCCCTACACTATCCTCCACTACCCCTACCCACTGCCCACTACCCCCACCCCACCCCCACCCCACCCCACACACACACTACCTCTCCCATCAGGTTGCCGCCTTATTGCATCTAGGTGGTGAGCTCACCTGCAACCATGTCACCCAACACCCTTTCACCCACTATCCACCACCTACTAACCCCATCCAACCCCCTCCCCCCCCTACACTATCCTCCCACTACCCTGACCGGT
>JAJSRW010000497.1:27500-44063 GCA_022414725.1 Microglena sp. YARC
GCCAAAGTTACCATTGATATACAACATCATGTGATGCAATTTGTATGCTATCATACCCACCTTTTACCAAAATCATATGATATTCCGATCCCTAGGTATGTGACAGGATGTACAAATATGCCACTGGTTTATTGTTACTACTCACGCCAAGCTGTCATTCTGTACCTCAACAAAACTTGCACGGCAGGTGTGTGACAGGATGTACAAATAAGCCACTGGTTTATTGTTACTACTTGCTGCTGAACATCCGTGTGCTGAACCTCCGTGTGTGTGTGTGTGTGTGTGTGTAGGGGGGGGGGGGGGGGGGGGGCTTATATCTATGAACTGCTCCAAGCTTTCATCATGTACATCAACAAAACTTGTACAGCAGGTATGTAACCAGACTAACCCCTTTAACCACACTAACCACACCATGCAGGTGTGCAGTAGAAGCATGAACACTAACAACTTTAACCACACTAACCACACTAACCACTTTAACCACACTAACCACTGTAACCACACTAACCACACTAACCACACTAACCACACTAACCACACTAACCACACTAACCACACTAACCACACTAACCACTTTAACCACACTAACCACACTAACCACACTGACCACACTAACCACACTAACCACTTTAACCACACTAACCACTTTAACCACACTAACCACACCATGTAGGTGCGCAGTAGAAGCATGAACACTATCCACTTTAACCACACTAACCACTTTAACCACACTAACCACACTAATCACACTAACCACTTTAACCACACTAACCACATCAACCACTTTAACCACACCTACCACACTAACCACTTTAACCACACTAACCACTTTAACCACACTAACCACACTAACCATACCATGTAGGTGCGCAGTAGAAGCATGAACACTAACCCCTTAACCACACTAACCACACTAACCACTTTAACCACACTAACCACACTAACCACACTAACCATACTAACCACTTTAACTACACTAACCACACTAACCACACTAACCACTTTAAGCACGCTTACCACACTAACCACTGTAACCACACTAACCACACTAACCACTCTAACCACACTAACCACATCAACCACTTTAACAACACCTACCACACTAACCACTCTAACCACACTAACCACACTAACCACTTTAACCACACTAACCACTTTAATCACACTAACCACATTAACCACACTAACCACTTTAACCACACTAACCACACCATGTAGGTGCGCAGTAGAAGCATGAACACTAACCACTTTAACCACACTAAGCACTTTAACCACACTAAAAACTTTAACCACACTAACCACACTAACCACACTAATCACACCATATAGGTGCGCATTAGTAGCATGAACACTAACCACTTTAACCACACTAACCACACTAACCACACCATGTAGGTGCGCAGTAGAAGCATGAACACTAACACTTTTAACCACACTAACCACACTAACCACTTTAACCACACTAACCACACTAACCACACCATGTAGGTGCGCAATAGAAGCATGAACACTAACCACTTTAACCACACTAACCACACTAACCACACCATGTAGGTGCGCAGTGGCAGCATGAACTCGCAAGGGCCGTCTAATCTGGAACGCGCCGTCCAGCAACTTCCCCAGTGTTTGGAAAGTGCAGAGATCAACACAGACAACATCCACACTGCCTTGAACGTGATGGCCACCGTCATTGGTGTGAAGAAGAGTGATGAGCGCGATGATGCATGGTTCTTGCCAGTTGTCATCACCCTGTGTGTGCTAGCTGTCTTTGGGGTCCTAGCCCTCTTGGTTTGGGGTGGAATGATGTGTTATAAACACCGGCGCAATCAATGGATGGTTGCAATGCCGCAGTGCACTGTTGAGGTGACCAAGGGAGTTTACCCCCCGAGGGCAGTTGCCGAGGGCAGTACTGCCAGGCCCCCCTGGGGCAATACAAGGGGGGGGGCCGCCTCCTCCGGTTTCAGCAGTACCGCTGGTACCGTCCCTTGGAGGAACGAGTCAAAAATGGTCTCGGGCCAAATATCCAGCTACTACCAACAGAGGTTAGACCAGATCAGGTCTGGTCGTGGACAGACCTACCAGCTCAACCCCGCAACCCAAGCCATGGGCAGTCACCCGCCCTCACACACACACCAACTTCCACCCACCCACCCACAAACTCCCAACCACCCACCAACACCCACACACCCACACATCGGAACCCGTGGCCAGCCATTCCTCCCCCCGCATTAGCGTATCCGATGCCAGGAGAACCCACGTGCCTAGGTCCACATCCTCAGCTACAACTACCACCAACCACCAACCGCAACTATCACCACACACACACACACACCAACCACAACCATCACCAAACACCACCACCACACAATCACTGCCCATCACCACCACCCAACCAAATCAGTATGAAAATGGATGCACTGGAAACAGCCACTGGCCTCCACCCAGCTGAGGTACAGCGCCGCCGCCATGCCAAACAGCAACCAACAACCACATCCACCGAGCACCACCAACAACCACCTCCAACCACCAACCGTCGCCATGCCAACCAACAACCAACAACCACATCCACCAAGCACCACCAACAACCACCTCCAACACCAACCGCCGCCATGCCAACCAACAACCACATCCACCGACCTCATCAGAACCCACGTGCCTAGTTCCACATCCTGATTCTTGTCCTGAAGAGTAATGATAACGCCTGGTCGGGCATGGTATTAAGGGAACCTGTCGTACGCGGGCAGAGAACGGTCTACCACCTCGACTAGACAAGCTGACATCGCGGTCGACAACGACCTGCAACGCTCAGGGTGACCGTAGGGGGGATCGAACCCCCGACCCCCGCTTCGTTTCAGCGATTTGGTGTACCACTAGACCAATCGTATCACTGGCACGGGCTGAGTTTTGTCCTACCCTATACTCACATCCCCACACACGGCGGCCCTTGCCACCCTCTCTCTAGACGAATCCTACACCAGCAGTCGGCCACCATCAGCAGTGGAGCTGCTGACCTCAGGTGGCGTGGTCTCATGCCGGCCACCATCACCAGTGGAACTACCGGCCTCAGGTGGCGTGGCCTCATGCCGGCCACCATCAGCGGTGGAACTACCGGCCTCAGGTGGCGTGGCCTCATGCCGGCCACCATCACCAGTGGAACTACCGGCCTCAGGTGGCGTGGCCTCATGCCGGCCACCATCAGCGGTGGAAGTACCGGCCTTAGGTGGCGCGGCCTCATGCCGTCCAATATCAGCGGTGAACCTGCCGACCCCAGGTGGTGTGGCCTCATGCCGGCCACCGTCAGCAGTGGACCTGCCGACCTCAGGTGGCGTGGCCTCATGCCGGCTGTTTGTCTTATTATGTATTATGATGTTGTACTTCATGTTACAGTTCAGCTCCATGTTGTACTTCATGTAACAGTTCAGGGGTAGACCAAATAGGCTAAAGGGACTTGGCAGCCATGACAGGAGGGACTTGTACGTATTTTTTTTGGCGCCGTGTGTCTCATTATGCATTATGATTTGTACATACTTGTTCTGGCGCAGTGTGTCTTGTTATGTATTATGATGTGCGTCGCAAGGTTTGAGATTGTATGTAACAGTCCAGGGGTAGACCAAATAGGCTAAAGGCTAAAGGCACTTGCCCAACCATGACATGACAGGAGAGACTTGTACATATTTGTTCTGGCGCAGTGTGTCTTGTTATGTATTGTGATGTGCGTCGCAAGGTATGAGATTGTATGTTACAGTTCAGGGTTAGACCAAATAGGCTAAAGGCTAAAGGCACTTGCCCAACCATGACAGAAGAGACTTGTACATATTTTTTCTGGCGCAGTGTGTCTTGTTATGTATTGTGATTTGCGTCGCAAGGTTTGAGATTGTATGTAACCGTCCAGGGGTAGACCAAATAGGCTTAAGGCTAAAGGCACTTGCCCAACCATGACATAACAGGAGAGACTTGTACATATTTGTTTTAGCGCTGTGAAGCTTTTTATGTAGTATGCTTTATGATGAGGGGATTGTTCTTATTTGTTTTTGCGTCCTGTGTCTCATTATGTAGTACGATTTGTAATGAGGGGATTGCACATATATGTTTTGGCGCCGTGTGTCTCCTTATGTAGTACGATTTGTAATGAGGGGATTGCACATATATGTTTTGGCGCCGTGTGTCTCATTATGTAGTACGATTTGTAATGAGGGGATTGTACATATTTGTTTAGGCGTCGTGTGTCTTATTATGTAGTACGATTTGTGATTTGGGACGCAAGGTATGAGATTGTATGTTACAGTACAGGGGAGACCCAATAAGCCCAACCAAGGTACTTCCATTTCCCGAATTGGCCAGCGCTTTAGCGCACTTGAAAAAATAAAAAAACTGCGCTTTGTAGTGCAAAAAGCGCAAAAATTGCTTGCTGCGCCCACAGGGGGTTGCAAAGAACTGCGCGAAACGCGCAATGGGGCTCAAAAAGGCAGCGCGCCAGCGCAGAAAAGCGCGCGCTTGGAAGTACCCTGAACTTGTGAACACAATGGCACTGAATCCTTGGCAGCCAGCAATTCGGCTGCTCGCCATCTTCGGCAGTAAAAACATCAATACCAGGAAAATTGAAATTGAAATTGTTACATCCGTGTAATACAGTTACTCACAGGACATGAAGTTAAGGACACCATAGCGTAACCAGGAAAATCTAAACTCGAATTAATCACTTTTTCCCACTTTTTCATTTTTTTGTTTTCCTTCCCTCTTCATCAGAAAGGAAAAAACAGTACACAAGAAACCTATTCATAACCTATCAAAAAGGACTTGTGAACACAATGACACTGAATTCTCGGGGTCGCTGTTTTGTGTCGGGAGACCCACCTCCTGGAGTGAAAGTCCTTTCACAACTAAAAAACTGCTTGTTTCACGCAACTGCCTTTTTTGCATGCCAGCGATCCTAAAAAAAGGCAGAAATCCTAATAAAACTCTGCACTTTGGCAACTTATTGTATCATGCCGGTAGTTAGGAAGTGCCTCCCAAAGTACAATAAGGAGTGTTATGTGAACACAATATCTGGCTGATTAATGACTCGACGTCAAATCGCTTTAACAGAGAGAGAGAGAGGGTTCGTTACATAAACTCAGCAAATCACTGCCGAGACTGGACAGCAGCACAGCCTGCCGACCATCCAATTTTATAACACGGATGCACGAGGGGTTTTAAGGCACCCCCACAAACCTGAAAACAAACTAGGTCAAGTCCAACAAAAGGAAACAACTAGAGGCGGAAAGGAGAGCGGAAAGAGGAGCGTAAAGGGGAGGGATGCCGAGGCAGGCAAGGGTCAAAGGGTTCGATTCCCCTACACTGAGGCTTAGCGTTGCAGGTCGTTGTCAACCGCGATGGTAGCTTGTCCAGTCGAGGTGGTAGACCGTTCTCTGCTCGCGTACGACGGGTTCCCTTGACATCACGCGTCCATGCCCCACCATGCGCTATCATTACCTTTTGACTCGAAGTCCCACTAGGCGCCCCGCAAGTTTTTTTTTAATATGCTGAAGGTACGGTGTAATGCATTCCCAGGGCAAAGCATGCTAAGGTAAGCAACTGTAAGCAATGTATAGCAAACAGCATGTATGTTAAGCGGTAAAGCATGTTACAATAAGCTACAGTAACTTGAACTTGGTTACATAGCACCAGCCAGCAATTTGGCTGCACGCCGTCTTCGGCAGCAGCGGTAAAGCATGTTACAATAAGCTACGGTAACTTGAACTTGGTTACATAGCACCAGCCACCAATTTGGCTGCACGCCATCTTCGGCAGCAGCAGTAAAGCATGTTACAATAAGCTACGTTAACTTGAACTTGGTTACATAGCACCAGCCAGCAATTTGGCTGCACGCCGTCTTCGGCAGCAGCGGTAAAGCATGTTGCAGTAAGCAACGGTAACTTGAACTTGGTTACATAGCACCAGCCAGCAATTTGGCTGCACGCCGTCTTCGGCAGCAGCGGTAAAGCATGTTACAATAAGCTACGGTAACTTGAACTTGGTTACATAGCACCAGCCAGCAATTTGGCTGCACGCCGTCTTCGGCAGCAGCGGTAAAGCATGTTGCAGTAAGCAACGGTAACTTGAACTTGGTTACATAGCACCAGCCAGCAATTTGGCTGCACGCCGTCTTCGGCAGCAGCGGTAAAGCATGTTGCAGTAAGCAACGGTAACTTGAACTTGGTTACATAGCACCAGCCAGCAATTTGGCTGCACGCCGTCTTCGGCAGCAGCGGTAAAGCATGTTGCAGTAAGCAATAAGCTACTTGAACTTGCATAGCACCAGCCAGCAATTTGGCTGCACGCCGTCTTCGGCAGCAGCGGTAAAGCATGTTACAATAAGCAACGTTAACTTGAACTTGGTTACATAGCACCAGCCAGCAATTTGGCTGCTCGCCGTCTTCGGCAGCAGCGGTAAAGCATGTTTAAGCAACGTTAACTTGAGCTTGGTTACATAGCACCAGCCAGCAATTTGGCTGCACGCCGTCTTCGGCAGCAGCGGTAAAGCATGTTGCAGTAAGCAACGGTAACTTGAACTTGGTTACATAGCACCAGCCAGCAATTTGACTGCACGCCGTCTTCGGCAGCAGCGGTAAAGCATGTTGCAGTAAGCAACGGTAACTTGAACTTGGTTACATAGCACCAGCCAGCAATTTGGCTGCACGCCATCTTCGGCAGCAGCGGTAAAGCATGTTGCAGTAAGCAACGGTAACTTGAACTTGGTTACATAGCACCAGCCAGCAATTTGGCTGCACGCCGTCTTCGGCAGCAGCGGTAAAGCATGTTGCAGTAAGCAACGGTAACTTGAACTTGGTTACATAGCACCAGCCAGCAATTTGGCTGCACGCCGTCTTCGGCAGCAGCGGTAAAGCATGTTGCAGTAAGCAACGGTAACTTGAACTTGGTTACATAGCACCAGCCAGCAATTTGGCTGCACGCCGTCTTCGGCAGCAGCGGTAAAGCATGTTACAATAAGCAACGGTAACTTGAACTTGGTTACATAGCACCAGCCAGCAATTTGGCTGCACGCCGTCTTCGGCAGCAGCGGTAAAGCATGTTACAATAAGCAACGTAACTTGAACTTGGTTACATAGCACCAGCCAGCAATTTGGCTGCACGCCGTCTTCGGCAGCAGCGGTAAAGCATGTTGCAGTAAGCAACGGTAACTTGAACTTGGTTACATAGCACCAGCCAGCAATTTGGCTGCACGCCGTCTTCGGCAGCAGCGGTAAAGCATGTTACAATAAGCAACGTTAACTTGAACTTGGTTACATAGCACCAGCCAGCAATTTGGCTGCACGCCGTCTTCGGCAGCAGCGGTAAAGCATGTTGCAGTAAGCAACGGTAACTTGAACTTGGTTACATAGCACCAGCCAGCAATTTGGCTGCACGCCGTCTTCGGCAGCAGCGGTAAAGCATGTTGCAGTAAGCAACGGTAACTTGAACTTGGTTACATAGCACCAGCCAGCAATTTGGCTGCACGCCGTCTTCGGCAGCAGCGGTAAAGCATGTTACAAATAAGCAACGGTAACTTGAACTTGGTTACATAGCACCAGCCAGCAATTTGGCTGCACGCCGTCTTCGGCAGCAGCGGTAAAGCATGTTACAATAAGCAACGGTAACTTGAACTTGGTTACATAGCACCAGCCAGCAATTTGGCTGCACGCCGTCTTCGGCAGCAGCGGTAAAGCATGTTGCAGTAAGCAACGGTAACTTGAACTTGGTTACATAGCACCAGCCAGCAATTTGGCTGCACGCCGTCTTCGGCAGCAGCGGTAAAGCATGTTACAGTAAGCAACGGTAACTTGAACTTGGTTACATAGCACCAGCCAGCAATTTGGCTGCACGCCGTCTTCGGCAGCAGCGTAAAGCATGTTACAATAAGCTACGTTAACTTGAACTTGGTTACATAGCATCAGCCAGCAATTTGGCTGCACGCCGTCTTCGGCAGCAGCGGTAAAGCATGTTGCAGTAAGCAACGGTAACTTGAACTTGGTTACATAGCACCAGCCAGCAATTTGGCTGCACGCCGTCTTCGGCAGCAGCGGTAAAGCATGTTGCAGTAAGCAACGGTAACTTGAACTTGGTTACATAGCACCAGCCAGCAATTTGGCTGCACGCCGTCTTCGGCAGCAGCGGTAAAGCATGTTACAATAAGCTACGTTAACTTGAACTTGGTTACATAGCACCAGCCAGCAATTTGGCTGCTCGCCGTCTTCGGCAGCAGCGGTAAAGCATGTTACATAAGCTAACGGTAACTTGAACTTGGTTACATAGCACCAGCCAGCAATTTGGCTGCACGCCGTCTTCGGCAGCAGCGGTAAAGCATGTTGCAGTAAGCAACGGTAACTTGAACTTGGTTACATAGCCATAGCCAGCAATTTGGCTGCACGCCGTCTTCGGCAGCAGCGGTAAAGCATGTTGCAGTAAGCAACGGTAACTTGAACTTGGTTACATAGCACCAGCCAGCAATTTGGCTGCACGCCGTCTTCGGCAGCAGCGGTAAAGCATGTTACAATAAGCTACGGTAACTTGAACTTGGTTACATAGCACCAGCCAGCAATTTGGCTGCACGCCGTCTTCGGCAGCAGCGGTAAAGCATGTTACAGTAAGCAACGGTAACTTGAACTTGGTTACATAGCACCAGCCAGCAATTTGGCTGCACGCCGTCTTCGGCAGCAGCGGTAAAGCATGTTACAATAAGCAACGGTAACTTGAACTTGGTTACATAGCACCAGCCAGCAATTTGGCTGCACGCCGTCTTCGGCAGCAGCGGTAAAGCATGTTGCAATAAGCTACGGTAACTTGAACTTGGTTACATAGCACCAGCCAGCAATTTGGCTGCACGCCGTCTTCGGCAGCAGCGGTAAAGCATGTTACAATAAGCTACGGTTAACTTGAACTTGGTTACATAGCACCAGCCAGCAATTTGGCTGCACGCCGTCTTCGGCAGCAGCGGTAAAGCATGTTACAATAAGCTAACGGTTAACTTGAACTTGGTTACATAGCACCAGCCAGCAATTTGGCTGCACGCCATCTTCGGCAGCAGCGGTAAAGCATGTTACAATAAGCTACGGTAACTTGAACTTGGTTACATAGCACCAGCCAGCAATTTGGCTGCACGCCGTCTTCGGCAGCAGCGGTAAAGCATGTTGCAGTAAGCAACGGTAACTTGAACTTGGTTACATAGCACCAGCCAGCAATTTGGCTGCACGCCGTCTTCGGCAGCAGCGGTAAAGCATGTTACAATAAGCTACGTTAACTTGAACTTGGTTACATAGCACCAGCCAGCAATTTGGCTGCTCGCCATCTTCGGCAGCAGCGGTAAAGCATGTTACAATAAGCTACGGTAACTTGAACTTGGTTACATAGCACCAGCCAGCAATTTGGCTGCACGCCGTCTTCGGCAGCAGCGGTAAAGCATGTTACAATAAGCTACGGTTAACTTGAACTTGGTTACATAGCACCAGCCAGCAATTTGGCTGCACGCCGTCTTCGGCAGCAGCGGTAAAGCATGTTACAATAAGCAACGGTAACTTGAACTTGGTTACATAGCACCAGCCAGCAATTTGGCTGCTCGCCGTCTTCGGCAGCAGCGGTAAAGCATGTTACAATAAGCTACGGTAACTTGAACTTGGTTACATAGCACCAGCCAGCAATTTGGCTGCACGCCATCTTCGGCAGCAGCGGTAAAGCATGTTGCAGTAAGCAACGGTAACTTGAACTTGGTTACATAGCACCAGCCAGCAATTTGGCTGCACGCCGTCTTCGGCAGCAGCGGTAAAGCATGTTACAATAAGCACGGTAACTTGAACTTGGTTACATAGCACCAGCCAGCAATTTGGCTGCACGCCGTCTTCGGCAGCAGCGGTAAAGCATGTTGCAGTAAGCAACGTTAACTTGAACTTGGTTACATAGCACCAGCCAGCAATTTGGCTGCACGCCGTCTTCGGCAGCAGCGGTAAAGCATGTTACAATAAGCTACGTAACTTGAACTTGGTTACATAGCACCAGCCAGCAATTTGGCTGCACGCCGTCTTCGGCAGCAGCGGTAAAGCATGTTACAATAAGCTACGTTAACTTGAACTTGGTTACATAGCACCAGCCAGCAATTTGGCTGCACGCCGTCTTCGGCAGCAGCGGTAAAGCATGTTACAATAAGCACGTAACTTGAACTTGGTTACATAGCACCAGCCAGCAATTTGGCTGCACGCCGTCTTCGGCAGCAGCGGTAAAGCATGTTGCAGTAAGCAACGGTTAACTTGAACTTGGTTACATAGCACCAGCCAGCAATTTGGCTGCACGCCGTCTTCGGCAGCAGCGGTAAAGCATGTTGCAGTAAGCAACGGTAACTTGAACTTGGTTACATAGCACCAGCCAGCAATTTGGCTGCACGCCGTCTTCGGCAGCAGCGGTAAAGCATGTTGCAGTAAGCAACGGTAACTTGAACTTGGTTACATAGCACCAGCCAGCAATTTGGCTGCACGCCGTCTTCGGCAGCAGCGGTAAAGCATGTGCAGTAAGCAACGGTAACTTGAACTTGGTTACATAGCACCAGCCAGCAATTTGGCTGCACGCCGTCTTCGGCAGCAGCGGTAAAGCATGTTGCAGTAAGCAACGTAACTTGAACTTGGTTACATAGCACCAGCCAGCAATTTGGCTGCTCGCCGTCTTCGGCAGCAGCGGTAAAGCATGTTGCAGATAAGCAACGTTAACTTGAACTGGTTACATAGCACCAGCCAGCAATTTGGCTGCACGCCGTCTTCGGCAGCAGCGGTAAAGCATGTACAATAAGCAACGTTAACTTGAACTTGGTTACATAGCACCAGCCAGCAATTTGGCTGCTCGCCGTCTTCGGCAGCAGCGGTAAAGCATGTTGCATAAGCAACGTAACTTGAACTTGGTTACATAGCACCAGCCAGCAATTTGGCTGCACGCCGTCTTCGGCAGCAGCGGTAAAGCATGTTACAATAAGCTACGTTAACTTGAACTTGGTTACATAGCACAGCCAGCAATTTGGCTGCACGCCGTCTTCGGCAGCAGCGGTAAAGCATGTTTGCAGTAACTTGAACTTGGTTACATAGCACCAATCACGCGTCTTCGGCAGCAGCGTAATGTTACAATAAGCTACGTTAACTTGAACTTGGTTACATAGCATCAGCCAGCAATTTGGCTTGCAGCTTCGGCAGCAGCGGTAAAGCATGTTACAATTAAGCTACGGTAACTTGAACTTGGTTACATAGCACCAGCCAGCAATTTGGCTGCACGCCGTCTTCGGCAGCAGCGGTAAAAGCATGTTAAGCACGGTAATTGAACTTGGTTACATAGCACCAGCCAGCAATTTTGGCTGCACGCGTCTTCGGCAGCAGCGGTAAAGCATGTTAGCATAAGCTAACGGTAACTTGAACTTGGTTACATAGCACCTCTGCCACGCCGTAGCAGCCAAGTACAATAAGCACGTTAAGCAACTTGCTTGTCTTCGGCTAGCAGCGCGGTAAAGCATGTTAAAAAACGGTAACTTGAACTTGGTTACATAGCACCAGCCAGCAATTTGGCTGCACGCCGTCTTCGGCAGCAGCCTAAAGCATGTTTACAATAAGCTAACGTTAACTTGAACTTGGTTACATAGCACCAGCCAGCAATTTGGCTGCACGCCGTCTTCGGCAGCAGCGGTAAAGCATGTTACAATAAGCTAACGTTAACTTGAACTTGGTTAACATAGCACAGCCAGCAATTTGGCTGCATACGCCGTCTTCGGCAAGCAGCGGTAAAGCATGTTGCAGTAAGCTACGTTAACTTGAACTTGGTTACATAGCACCAGCCAGCAATTTGGCTGCACGCCGTCTTCGGCAGCAAGCGGTAAAGCATGTTAGCAACGGTACTTGAACTTGGTTACATAGCACCAGCCAGCAATTTGGCTGCAAGCGTCTTCGGCAGCAGCGGTAAAGGCATGTTACAATAAGCTACGTTAACTTGAACTGTTACATAGCACAGCCAGGCAATTTGGCTGCACGCCGTCTTCGGCAGCAGCGGTAAAGCATGTTACAATAAGCTACGTTAACTTGAACTTGGTTACATAGCACCAGCCAGCAATTTGGCTGCACGCCGTCTTCGGCAGCAGCGGTAAAGCATGTTGGCTACGAACTTGAACTTGGTTACATAGCCCAGCCGCAATTGGCTGCACAGGCAGCAGCGGTAAAGAAGTTACAGTAAGCGTTTAACTTGGAACTTGGTACATAGCACAGCCAGCAATTTGGCTGCACGCCGTCTTCGGAGCAGCGGTAAGCATGTTACAATAAGCAACGTTAACTTGAACTTGGTTACATAGCACCAGCCGCAATTTGGCTGCTCTTCGGCAGCAGCGGTAAAAGCATGTTACAGTAAGCTTACGTTAACTTGAACTTGGTTACATAGCACCAGCCAGCAATTTGGCTGCACGCCGTCTTCGGCAGCAGCGGTAAAGGCATGTTACAATAAGCGAACTTGGTTACATAGCACCAGCCAGAATTTGGCTGCACGCGTCTTCGGCAGCAGCGGTAAAGCATGTTACAAAAAGCTACGGTCTTGAACTTGGTACATAGCACCAGCCAGCAATTTGGCTGCTCGCGTCTTCGGCAGCAGCGGTAAAGCATGTTGGAAGTTAACTTGAACTTGGTTACATAGCACCAGCCAGCAATTTGGCTGCACGCCGTCTTCGGAGCAGCGGTAAAGCATGTTACAATAAGCAACGGTAACTTGAACTTGGTTACATATAACACCAGCAATTTGGGGCAGCGTTTCGGCAGCAGCGGTAAAAGCATGTTCAGTAAGCAACGTAACTTGAACTTGTTACATAGCACCAGCCAGCAATTTGGCTGCACGCCGTCCTTCGGGCAGCAGCGGTAAAGCATGTTGCATATAAGCTAACGGTTAACTTGAACTTTTTACATAGCACCAGCCAGCAATTTGGCTGCACGCCGTCTTCGGCAGCAGCGGTAAAGATTAAAAGATGTTACAAAAAAGCTAGGTAACTGAACTTGGTTACATAGCACCAGCCTAGCAATTTGGCTGCGCAGCAGCGGTAAAGCATGTTACAATAAGCTACGTTAACTTGAACTTGGTTACATTAGCACCAGCCAGCAATTTGGCTGCACGCCGTCTTCGGCAGCAGCGGTAAAGCATGTTACAATAAGCTAACGTTAACTTTGAACTTGGTTACATAGCCACCAGCCAGCATTTTTGGCTGCACGCCGTCTTCGGCAGCAGCGGTAAAAGCATGTTACAATAAGGTAACTTGAACTTGGTTACATAGCACCAGCCAGCAATTTGGCTGCACGCCGTCTTCGGCAGCAGCGGTAAAGCATTGTTAGCAACTGGTAACTTGAACTTGGTTACATAGCACCAGCCAGCAATTTGGCTGCACGCCGTCTTCGGCAGCAGCGGTAAAGCATGTTGCAGTAAGCTACGGTAACTTGAAACTTGGTTACATAGCACAGCAGCAATTTGGCTGCACGCCGTCTTCGGCAGCAGCGGTAAAGCATGTTACAATATAGCTACGTTAACTTGAACTTGGTTTACATAGCACCAGCCAGCAATTTGGCTGCACGCCGTCTTCGGCAGAGCGGTAAAGCATGTTACAATAAGCAACGGTAACTTGAACTTGGGTTACATAGTACCAGCCAGCAATTTGGCTGCACGCGTCTTCGGCAGCAGCGGTAAGCATGTTACATAAGCACGTAACTTGAACTTGGTTACATAGCAGCATTGCCAGCAGTTTTGGCTGCACGCCGTCTTTCGCAGCAGGGTAAAGCATGTTACAGTATATGCTACGTTAACTTGAACTTGGTTACATAGCACCAAGCATGAGCAATTTGGCTGATTACAAGTCTTCGGCAGCAGCGTAAGATCTCTATTTGGATAGCAGCGGTAGCTGTTACAATTAAGCTACGTAACTGAATTGGTTACATTAGCACCAGCCAGAATTTGGCTGCACGCGTCTTCGGCAGCAGCGTAAAGCATGTTACAATAAGCTACGTTAACTTGAACTTGGTTACATAGCACCAGCCAGCAATTTGGCTGCACGCCCGTCTTCGGCAGCAGCGGAAAAGCACGTGTTACATTTAGCGCGGTACGTTAACTTGAACGTTGTTTACATAGCACCGCCGCAATTTGGCTGCAGCCGTCTTCGGCAGCAGCGTAAAGCATGTACAATAACTATTTTGAACTTGGTTACATAGCATCAGGCTGCCCACCAGCCAGCTTAGCAGCGGGGAAAAGTATGTTACTAAGTAACTTGAACTTTGGGTTACATAGCACCAGCACATTTTGCTGCAAGTCTTCGGACAGCAGCGGTAAAGCATGTTTACAATAAGCTACGGTTAACTTGAACTTGGTTACATAGCACCAGCCAGCAATTTGGCTGCACGCCGTCTTGGCAGCAGCGGTAGAAGCATGTTACAATAAGCAAGCCGGTAACTTGAACTTGGTTACATAGCACCAGCCAGCAATTTGGCTGCACGCCGTCTTTCGTCGCAGCAGCATGGTAGCAATCAATCGACTTGAACTTGTTACATAGCATAAGCACACAGCAGCGGTAAAGCAGACAATAAGAAATTGAACTTTAGGTTACATAGGCCAGCAAATTTCGGCAGGCGACAAAGCCCGTTTCGGCTGCACGCGTCCAGAAGCAGCTATTGAACTTGGTAACTTGGATTACATAGCACAGCACAATTTTTGGCATGCAGACGCGTAACATGACAAATAAGCTTCGTTAACTTGAACTTGGTAACATAGCACATAGATTCAGCCAGCAATGTTACATCTGTGCATGTTACACTTGAACTTGGTTACATAGACAGCATCAGCAAATTGGCTGCACGCCGGCCAGCAAGCGTAAAGCATGTTACAGTAAGCTACGTTAACTTGAACTTGGTTACAGCATCTCGCCAGCGCTGGCTGCACGTAGCAGCGGTAAAGCATGTTACAATATTAACTTGCATTAAATTTGGTCCAGGCAATTTGCGCGGTCTTCGGCGCAGCGAAGTGTTACAAGTACGTTAATTGAACTTGTTACATAGCACCAGCCAGCAATTTGGCTGCACGCCGTCTTCGGCAGCAGCGGTAAGCATGTTGCAGTAAGCAACGGTTATCGTTGAACTTGTAATAGCACCAGCCAACAATTTGGCTGCACGCCGTCTTCGCAGCAAGCGGTAACATGTTCAATAAGCTACGTTAACTTGAACTTGGTTCACACCAGCCACAATTTGCTGCCGCCGTCTTCGGCAGCAGCGGTAAAATGCATGTTACAATAAGCAACGTAATTGAACTTGGTTACATAGCACCAGCCAGCAATTTGGCTGCATCTCGGCAGCAGTGGTAAAGCATTTTACAGTAAGCAGCACGGTAACTTGAACTTGGTTACATAGCACCAGCCAGCAGATTTGGCTGCACGAACCATCTTCCGGCAGCAGGGTAGAAAAAGCATGTTACAAGGTGTTAAGCAATCTCTGGTAACGCTTTGAACCATTGACTTGGTTCTAGCATAGCACCACCAGAATTTTGGCTGCACGCGTCTTACTGGCAGCAGCGGTAAAGCATGTTACAATAAGTCAACGGTAACTTGAACTTGGTTACATAGCACGCTCAGCCAGCCTAATTTGGCTGCACGCCTGTCTCGCAGCGGTCAGCATGTAGCTAGGTAAAGCAATGTTACATATCAGCAACGGTGATTTGACACTTGTGTTTACATAGCACCCCAGCAGCAAATTTGTGGCCTATCAAGCTAGTGTTCTCGTGGCAGCAGACGGTAAATACCGCATGGGTACACATAGATAAGCAAACGCTTAACTCGTGACTTGTGGGTGAATTAATTTTGCACCAGCCAGGGCAGCATTTGGCTGCACGCCGTCCATAGCTTCGACGTCTGGCTTGGCAGCGCGGTAAATGCATGTTATAGACATTAATAGCTATAGTACTTGAAATTGGTCACATGACCCAAAATGCAGGAAATTTTGGCTGTCGCCTTAGGGCTGCAGCGTATTAAGTTCACAGTACACAATAGAATCTAAGCTAGTCCAATTAAACTTTAGAATTGTGTTAACATATGTATCAGTCCGAGTAAAAATATGATTGTGCTGCTAAACCATTCTTCGGCCAGTCAGCTGGAAAGATAATTTTAACAATAAATTTACGGTTAACTTGACTTGGTTACAGTAGCATAGCAAACGGTCAATAATTATTGGATCTTTCAAGCGCCCATCTGGGCGCAGAGGTAAATGCCATGCTTACATTAATGCTTTATCCGGCTACTTGAACTTGGTATATTCAATTAGTTCACTAGCTAAGCATTTGAGATGTCTAAATGCATTTTTCGGAAGCAGACGGTTAAAGCATCGATTACAAATTTATACAGTACTACGGATAATCTGAACTTGTTACCATAGCACAAGCCAGCAAATTTTGCGCTGACACGACATGTTCTTTCCGTAGTAGTAAGTGGTAAAGCATGTTGCTCACAGTAAAAGCCAGCCGGTAAACAAAGCGACTGTTTATACCAAATACGCAGCTTAC
>JAJSRW010000498.1:0-49790 GCA_022414725.1 Microglena sp. YARC
TCCCACACGTTATTGTAAACTACTTTCCAACCTTACGGTTTGCCTCCATCGAAGGCCAAGACCCCTTACCGTCAACTACCCAGCCATAAACGTTAGCCCCCACCTCGAAGCCAAACACCAACGGTATGGGAAAGATACGTTCGCCCACGGTCTATCTACCCAACGTTAAGGCGATAGCAACGGTTCGGCACACCTTGGGAAAACCAACTCAACGTATACATAGACATTGCTCACGCATAAATCAGCACAAACGGGTATGCTAGCATAGGTTTGCCACCATCGCGGCACCCAAACAGGGTATGTTAGGGCTATACGGTTGGCCACCATCCGGAAGGCCCAACCCACAACGGGGTATGCATATGATTACTCGTGTTCCGGCCCACCCGGCATACACTAACCCAATACCGTAATGGCCTATCGGAAACGTTCGCCCGCACCCCCTCCCTGGAAACCAGCACAAACGTACCGCTAGCATCAGTTCTCCCCACCCGGTGAACCAACCCAAACGTAGCACTAGCAATACACGTTAGTTCCCACCTCGAAAAATGGCCCATACCCAGACGTAATGCCCAGCATAATTGTTCCGCCCCACCTCATAACCAGGACCCAAACGAGCATAGATCGTCGCCCAAACCCCCCTTGAAACCAGCCAAACGTGACGCAGAGCAATACTCGGTCAACGGGATAACCAACCAATACGTATGCATCTCGTATAGCCTCCCAGCCTCGCAACACGACCCAAGCACGCGTGTGCCATGGCGAACACCTCAGTGGCTGCAATATTGTTTGGGGCTCCTCTGCATTTGTGAAAGGGTTGGCGGGCCCTCGCCTAATCTGCCATGGCTGCGTAGAGGCCGTTGGAGGGGCCTGCAAGGCGTTGAAGATGGTTTGTGAAGTGGGTTGGGGCCGCCCATAAGCGCGAGTGTATGTGAGGAGGGCCCTGCACTGGCGTTGTAAACGGGGTGAGGGGGCTCCTGCAGGGGGGCATTTTGAGAGCGGCCTGGATGAGGCCTGACCTATGGCTATGAGATGTAGGGGAGTGTGTGTGTGGGGGGGGGGGGCGGGGTTGCGGGGGGGGGGGGCGGTGTGCTGGGGTGGAGGGGGGGGGGGATAACGGAGGGGGGGAGGGGAGCGGAGGGGGGGGGGGGGTGGGTCTGCCATGGCCGCTGCAGCGGTTTAGGGAGCCCTGCCATTGAATCTGTAGGCGAGCGAAGGCACTGCCATGGATTGGTATAGGGGTGAGGGCCTCTGCATGGCTGTTGGAGGGTGGAGGGCCCTGCATGGGCTGTGCAGGGGTAGGGGGAGGCCTATGATGTTGAGGGTGAGGCGGCTCAGGTGCCATAGGCTTCTGGAAGGTTTGGTAGGGGCACAAAGCATGAGCTGTGTAGGGTGGGGGGGCTACTGCCATGGCTGTGGAGGGTGTCTGGGGGGGCACATGGCCAGGCGTCGTAGTGGGATGAGGAGAGGGGACGCCACTGCAATGCCTCGTATGAGGAGGTGGGGGCGCACTGCAATGGATGTAGTAGGGTGAGTGGGGTCAGGCTGCCATTGGCATGTGTAGGGCTGCGAGGGGCACTGCCATGGGCTTACGCGCCGGGATAGGGGGGGCAATGCCATTGCTACGCTAGAGGGTTTGGGGGGGGTCATTGAGCCATGCTGCTGCTAAGGGCTGAGGGGGGAACTGCCATGGTGTGAAGGGGTTGGGGGGGGGCATTGCTACGGGCTGGTAGGCTGGGGGGCACTCACTCATGCGGCTGTGGTAGAGGGTGGGGGGGCACTGTCATGTGTTCAGGGGTGGGCGAGGCACTGCCATGGGATTGTATTGCGCAGTTGGGGGTCACGCCATTGCTGTGGTAGGGGGGGGGAGGGGGGGGGGGGAGGGGGGGGGGGAGAGGGGGAATACCATTTAGATGTGGAGGTGCGGTGTGTGTGTGGTGGTTGTGGGGGGGGGGGGGGGGGGGGGGGGGGGGGGGGGGGGGGGCGCACTTCCATGGCTTGTGTAGGGGTCGGGAGGACACTCGTGGCTGTGTAGGGCTGGGGGGGTTACTTCATGCCTGTATGGGGTGGGGCAATGCCATGCCTGGGTAGGGTAGGGGGGCAGCCATTGCTACATAGGAGGTGGGGGGGGGCACTGCCATGGCTGCCTAAAGTAGGGTTAGGGTTAGGGTGGGGAACTGTCCATGGCTGTGAAGGGGTTGTGAGGGGGGCATTAACCATGGCTGCGTAGGGCTATGGGGGGCGGACTACCATGGCTGCGTAGGCTTGAGGGCACTACCATGGCTGTGTAGGGGCTGGGGGCACTGCTATGTTGTGTAGGGTGGGGAGGGCGGACTCATGCCAGGATTGTATTGGGGCCATGTCAGGGACAGCAGTGCCAGGATTGTGTGTAGGGGAGGGGGGGGGCTGCCATTGATGTGTAGGGGGGGTGGGGGGGGGGGGGTAGGCACTTCCATGGCTGTGTAGGGGTGGTGGGGCACGACATGTCTGTGGAGGGTGCAGGGGCACTGACATGGCTGCGTAGGGTCTTAGTCTGGTTCTATTTGTAATGCGAGTCTTGCCTTAACGCAACTTGAGTCTGGCTTTAGTGTAACTCGATATGGCTTGAATGTGGCTCGAGTCTGGCTTTAAAGTAACTGAAGTTTTGATAAAATGTAACTCGAATCTTGGTATTAATGAAACTCGAGTCTGGCTATAATTTAGCTCGAGTTTGGCTTTAAAGTAACTGCAGTCTTTATATTACTTAACTTAGAGTCTGCCTTTAAATGTAAACTCGAATCTTGTATTCATGAAAAACTAGAGTCTGGGTTTAATGCAACTCGAGTCTGGCTTTAAAGTTACTGCCAGTATTGATATAATGTAAGTATGTGTAGTCCTGGCGCTTTAATGTTAACTCGAGTCTTACTTGGTAATAATGTTACTCGAATCTTCGTATTAATGTTACTCGAATCTGGCTTTAATTCAACACGAGTTTGGCTTTAAAGTAGCCTGAATTATTGTATAACAAAAATATGATTCTGACTTTAATGGAACTCGAGTCTGGCTTTAAAGTAACTGCGGTATTTTTACATTTACATTATGTAACTCGAGTCTTAATATTCATGCAACTCGAGTCTGGGTTTAATGCAACTCGAGTCTGGCTTTAAAGTTACTGCAGTATTGATATAATGTAAGTACGATGTAGTCTGGCTTTAATGTAACTCGAGTCTTACTTGGTAATTACATTACATTACATTACATTACATGTTAAAGTCTACTTGACACCGCGAGGGTGCATGAGACTCTCTGCTTTAAACAAAAAGAAAAAGCACCCACAAAGCAAAAAACCCCATTAACATTCAGGGGTGTGTCGAGGACAAAACAAACCAAAACTCCCAACCACCGTTTTTGGTGGCGTAGGTATTAGAACCCCTATAGGCGCGGACCCAGATCTCAACCACTCTACAGTGGCGGAGTAAGAAGCTAACAATGAGAAGTCACAAGAAGAAGAAAAAAAGGGATGATAAATTTACGTGTGCCACTAAGCAGTCCTGGGCTTCCTGTCTTGCTCTTCTACAAGTAGAAAGATTAGTCGGCTAGGTTGCCCCCAAAAAGAACTTTAGTGCCATTTCCATTCATAAAGGTTCTGACTGTGGAATCGCAGAATTCCACATTCCATACGGTGTAATAATGGGTAATAATGTAAATCGAAATCTTCGTATTAATGTTACTCGAAATATGGCTTTAATTCAACACGAGTTTTGGCTTTAAAGTAGCTGAAGTATTGGCATAACAAAATATGATTCTGGCTTTAATGTTACTCGAGTCTGCCATTAATGTAACTCGAGTCTTGGTTTAATGTAACTGGAGTTTGGCTTTGATGCAACTCGAGTCTGTTTGAAAGTAACTGTGGTATCATATAATTATTATAATGTAAGTCTAGTCTGGCTTTAATGTTACTCGAGTCTTGTGGTAATAATGTAACTCGAATTCTTGGTTGTAATATAACTCGAGTCTGAATTTAATTTAACTCGAGTCTTGTTCTAAAAGTCACTTGTAGTATTGGTATAATTGCAATTTGAGTCTGCCTTTAATGTAACTAAATTCTTTGAGCATATAAAATGTAAACTTGAGTCTGGCTTTAATGCAACTCGAGTCTGGCTTTATTTAATTTCTTGAAGCCTGGATTTTTAAAGAAAATGCAGTATTGATTTATTGTAACACGATTCTTTCTTTAATGTAATTCGAGTCTTGGTATTAATTTAACTCGAATCTGGATGTATTATACCTCTAGTCACCCCCTACACAGCCATGGCAAGTGACCCCCACACCCTACATAGCAGTGATACCCCCCCCACCCCCCCCCCCCCACACACACACACACCTACACAACAATTGGCAGTGCCCCTCCTTGCCCACAGAGCCATGGCAGTGCCTCCCCGCCCAACCCCTACGAAGCCATGCAGTCCTCTCAACCCCTACACAGTGCCATGGCAGTGACCCCCCAACCCTTACACAGCCATGGCAAGTGCTCCTCCACCCCCACCACAGCCATGGAAGTGACCCTTTACCCCTACACCTACTTGGCAGTGCCCCCCCCACCCCTACACAAACTTGGCAGTGTCCCCCCAAAGCAACCCCTACACAGCTGTGGCAGTTCCCCCAACCCCTACACAGCCATGGCAGTGCCCCCAACCCTTACGCAGCCATGGCAGTGCCCCCCCAACCCTTACACAGCCATGGCAGTGCCCCTCCACCCAACCACAGCCATGGAAGTGCCCCTCCACCCCTACACATACTTGGCAGTGCACCCCCAACCCTTACACAGCCATGGCAGTTCCCCTCCACCCCACTGCAGCCATGGAAGTGCCCCTCCACCCCTACACATACTTGGCAGTGCACCCCCACCCCTACACAGACTTGGCAGTGTCCACCCAAGCAACCCCTACACAGCTGTTGGGCAGTTTCCCCCCAACCCCTACACAGCCATGGTAGTGCCCCCCCAACCCTTACACAGCCATGGCAGTGCCCCTCCACCCAACCACAGCCATTGGAAGTGCCCCATCCACCCCTACACATACTTGGCAGTGCACCCCCCCACCCTACACAGACTTGGCAGTGTCCACCCAAGCAACCCCTACCCGCCTGTGCAGTTCCGGTTTCCCAACAACCCCTAATCTACAGCCATGCAGTGCCCCCCAACCCCTTACACAGCCATAGGCAGTGCCCCCTCCACCCCACCACAGCCATGGAAGTGCCCCTCCACCCCTATACAGACTTGGGCAGTGCCCCCCCGCCCCTACCCCTACACTGACTTGACAGTGTCCCCCCCAACCCCTTTCACAGCCATGGGGGTAGTGCCCCCCCGTGCAATCCCTACACAGCTGTGGCAGTGCCCCCCCTCCCTACACATCCATGGCAGTGCCCCCCCAACCCTACACGGCCATAGCATGGCAGTGCCCCCCACCCCCTCCACAGCCATGCCAGATGCCCCACCAACCCTCCACAGCCATGGCAGAGCCCCCTCACCCCTACACATCCATTGGCAGTGCCCCCCATTCCTTACACGCATAGCAGTCCCCCCCTCCCCAATACAGCCATGGCAGTGCCCCCCCATCCCTACACATCATGGCAATGCCTCCCACCCCACACAAGCCATGGTAGTGCACCCCCCAACCCCGCGGATGCGCAGCCATGGCAGTGCCCCCCCAAACCCTACAACGGCCATATCATGGTAGTGCCCCCCCACCCCTCCACAGCCATGCCAGTGCCCCCCCACCCATACACAGCCATGCCAGTGCCCCCCCACCCCTACACATCATGGCGGTGCCTCCCACCCCTACACAGCCATGGTAGTGCCCCCCTCCCAATTACAAGCCATGGCAGTGCCCCCCTGCACACCTACACATCATGGCAGTGCCTCCCACCCCTACACAGCCATGGTAGTGCCACCCCAACCCACTGCGCAGCCATGGCAGTGCCCCCCCAACCTTTCTCAGCCATGGCAGTGCCCACCAAACCCCTATGCAGCCATGGCAGTGCCGCCCCCCAACCGGCCAACCCCTATGCAGCAATGGCAGTGCCCCCGCCACCCGCCACCCCAGCCATGGTAGTGCCCCCATCCCAATACAGCCATACAAAAAAAAAAAAAAAACTACACAGCCATGGCAGTGACCCCCCCAACAACTATACACAGCCATGCCAGTGCCCCACCAACCCTCCACAAGCCATGGCAGAGCCCTCACCCCTACACATCCATGCAGAGCCCCTACTCCCCTACACAGCCATGAAAGGCCCCCCCAACCCTACACAGCCATGGCAGTGCCCCCCTACCCCTACACAGCCATTGCAGTAGTGCCCCCACCCCTGCAGAGCCATGGCAGTGCCCCCCCCATCCACCCCCCTACACAGCAATGCCAGTGCACCCCCAACCCTCCACAGCCATGGCAGAGCCCCCTCAACCCTACACATCCATGGCAGTGCCCCTCCTCCCCTACACAGCTATGCAGGGCCACCCCAACCCTACACATCCATGGCAGATTGGCAGGCCCCTCCCAACCCCTTCACAGCCATGACAGGGTCCCCCAACCCCTACGCAGCCATGCAGGGCCCTCCAACCCCTCCAAATCCACGGCAGAGCCCCCTCACCCCTACACATCCATGGCAGTGCCTTCCTCCCCTACACATCCATGGCAGGCCCCCTCCACCCCTGCACAGCCATGGCAGGCCCCCAACCCCACCCCTACACAGCCATGGCAGGGCCCCACCAACCCTTCCAAATCCATGGCAGAGCCCCCTCACGCCTACACATCTATGGCAGTGCCCCTCCTCCCTACACAGCTATGGCAGGGCCCCCCCAACCCACCCCCACCCACCCCCACACAGCCATGGCAGGCCCCACCAACCCTTCCAAATCCATGGCAGAGCCCCCTCACCCCTACTCATCCATGGCAGCGCCCTCCCTCCCTACACAGCTATGGCAGGCCCCCCCAACCCTTCAGTCCTTCACAGCCATGGTAGGGCCCCCCCAACCCCTTCACAGCCATTGCAGCCTTGCAGGGCCCCCCCAACCCCTACGCAGCCATGGCAGATTGGCAGGGCCCCCCAACCCTTTCACAGCCATGGCAGTGCCCACCAAACCCTCATGCAGCCATGGCAGTGTCCCCCCAGGTTCGGCTATGCACACGTTTGGGCCTGGTTGCGAGGTGGGGCGAACGTACAGAATGCATACGTTTGGGTTGGTTAATCCGTTGGAAACGAACGTATGCTATGCGTACGTTTGGGCTGGTTTCAAGGTGGGGCGAACGTATGCTATGCATACGTTTGGGCTGGTTATGAGGTGGGGCGAACGTCTGGGTTGGCTTCGAGGTGGGACTAACGTATGCTAGGTGTACGTTTGGGCTGGTTTCACGGTGGGAAGAACGTATGCTAGGCGTACGTTGGGCTGGTTTCGAGGTGGGCGAAACGTTCGCATAGCATACGTATGGGCTGGTTATGCGGTGGGGCGAACGTATGCTATGCATACGTTTGGGTTGGCTTCGAGGTGGGGCAAACGTATGCTAGGCATACGTTTGGGCTGGTTGCGAGGTGGGGCAAACGTATGCTAGGCATACGTTTGGGCTGGTTATGCCGTGGAGCGAACGTATTCTATGTATACGTTTGGGTTGGTTTCAAGGTGGGCGAACGTATGCTATGCTTACGTTTGGGCTAGATATGCCGTGGGGTGAACGTATGCTATTCATACGTTTGGGTTGGCTTCGAGGTGGGGCGAACGTATGCATAGCATACGTTTGAGTTGGCTTCGAGGTGGGCGAACGTATGCTACGCGTACGTTGGGGCTATGGATGCCGTCGGGCAAACGTACGCCACGCATAGGATTTGTACCTGAGCGTGGCGTACGTTTACATCTGGTGAGTTAGCTGCCCACGCCCACGTCTTGTCTTGTCTTGTCTCTGAGACGACTAATTTGAGAGATTGTTGCCCCTGAAATGTGTTTTCACCCACATTTGACAGCCTGTCGCGGAGCCCCCCCCCCAAATTTGATGTAGTTAATTTGGGATACTTAAAAGCCACGCTGGCGGTTCCTTCTTCCTTCTTCCTTAATTAGCTCTGAATGTCACCAATGCCGAGCTAGCTGGCTATTTTCTTTCTCATGACTGGAGATGCAGTAAAAAGGGAAAGCATCCTTTGCGCGTTCCCTTCCTTTCTTTTGGCTGCTTCGTGCTTGATCGCGCGCCAGAGGTCTTGTCGTCCCTCCTCGCGTCTGGTCGTGTCACATATCGTCGTGTTTCGCTGGACCCTGCTTTTTCACGCGCGCTTGCATCATCAAAGTGTTCGTTCGCTTGCGCCCATGCCTGCAGAGATTCTTCCACGACCACGTCATGCGTGAGGACAGCAAGGTTATATTCCCCCTCAGTGTAAAATGGCCTGCATGTCTTGGAGTCAGGCATGGAATGTAAGGCAGTTGGTTGTGACTATTTGTTGGCACTGCTAAAGGAGACAAAGCAGAGAAATAAGTAGGGCTGAACTCCCCTAAGTATGTTACTGGTGATCTGCTAGTGCTTGGGACTGAAACAAAACAACTTGGGCTGGTCCTTGCCTGTCCTGGAGCTAGCAAGAGAGTTGTATGTAGGGCATGAGCTTTCAGGCACAGGCTGCTGTGCCCCACCATCTTCAGGTGGGTAGGACTTTCCACGTGCCTTGATGTTGTACATGCACATGCACACGCACACACACCACATAAACACCACACATGGCGCGCACACACATGCACCACACAAACATGACACACACATACATGCACACCTGCCACACACCATACATCTCTCTCACACACACGCATGCATCACAAAAACACGACACACTCACACACGCACACAAACATACACTACACAAACACGACACACATACACCACGCAAACACGACACACATACACCAAGCAAACACGGCACACACACCACACAAACACAACGCACACATACATCAAATAAACACCCGACACCTCACTCGCGACACACACCGACACAGTCACACACAACACACAGATTTGCGCACACATGCACACCATGTAAACACCACACACAAAACACACACATATATGTATATATACCGGCAATTTATTTGTTCAAATTACTGTTTGACTCATGCCTTCACTCATGTACATCAGTAGAATAGGTATGACCAACACATGGAGTAGTGCAAGAGCCACCTAACAAAATAGAGAACGACTTGGACATACACGCACATGCACTCTCCCTCCCTCCCCCCCCCCCCACGCCCACCCTCCCCTCCCCTTACTTCTCTGATTCGCGTCAGCGGAGTGATTTTTTGGTGGACATCAGGACATGCTGTCACATCCTGATCGAAGTTACTTTTCTGGGCTTCCATATTATGCATGCCCTCAATGTGACGCCCTGTGTGTTTTTATTTCAGATGTTTGTAGGCCAGTTTGAGTAGGTACCTGGGCTACTCAAGCCTGGTTTCAGGATTGTTGCGTAGCCATCGCATGTTGTAGCACGAAGCGCCCCCGTTATATAGGGGGGGTACAGAGGGTAGAGCCCCCCGGGATTTTTTTGTTAGAGGTCCTTGAGGAAACATGCATTTTGCACATGAATGACATATGTTGATATGCTAGACACATTTGTAACAACTGTGCCAAGCCTGTGAAATGTAAATAAAATCAACTCCTAGGGACCAGGGTAATTCAAAGCGCGCGCTTTTGAGTGCTGACTTTTTGACCCCCTCTGCGCTTTAAGCGCAGTTTTTTGCAACCCCTTGTGGGCGCTGCAAGCAATTTTTGCGCTTTTTGCACTACAAAGCGCAGTTTTTTTTGTTTTCAAGTGCGCTAAAGCGCTGGCCAATTTGGCCATTTGAAGTGCCCTGCTAGGGACTAGTCAACTACCCGCGGGCACATTTGGAGTGCAGTTGGGCACCATGAAAATGTAAACACCAACATCATCACATCATCAACCATCACTGCAGGCAGGCAGCTGAACCTCACATTCAATGTATGCCCGTCCATGGGTCACAGCCTTCCACCAGCACTATGCAGGACCACAACACCATTAGAAGACAACACTTTGGGTCGCAAAAACATAACTTTTTCCTGGGTTTCCTGTGGTTGCCCGAGACAGGGTAGGGAAGGGCCAAGGCAGGAGAGGGACGGACCAAGGCAGAGGAGGGAGGGGTGGGTCAAAAAATTGCACAGTCTGTGGACTCCACTTTGGTCTCAAGAGCAGTGAGCTCATCAAGGGGAAGTGCCCATATTGCAGGCTCTGCTTGGGGCAATTTTTTAGGCTTGTTCATAAGTTCCGAAGGTGCCAAAAATGAAGTTACCTATCAAGCTTTTTCCGTATCTTTCGCCTTCCACACTGGGCTATTTGGGGAGTTCAGGATCCCAACTTATTGCTCTACGCACCATCTTTCTCCATTACCTAATCCAGGACTAGTAGAAGAGTTCTTTTTTTTATCTATAGCCATTGGCTTCGGCCGTTTTAGTGTTTCGCCGCTTTCAGTCCCCGGGAGCTTGTCGTAGCATCGTGGGTTTCAGGCGTTTTTCTATCTAGGGTATGAATGTCTCCAAGGTTGTAGGGGTGCACACTGCACAGTCATGGGGTACGTGATTGCAGGTTGTAGGGGTGCACAGTCATGGGGTACGTGATTGCAGGTTTGACACATGTCTCGATGAGGTGTGGCCTTGGGGTGGCACCCCTGAATTTGGCATATTTGGGTGCCTTTCTCTTGGATTTGGTCGAGCGCTCTAAGCATTTGGGGTTGCCAGTTCAGCATGAGGGAGATGAGGACCCTGTAGAGGTAGGGCGTGTCAGGGTGCTGGTATGCGGCAAAGGTGCCCCCAGCCACTATTTTATTTTTGAGCAGATGGGATAGTGTGGTGGTATTGGTGGGATTGGATGGGCAAGACTTGTGAAGGATACCAGTATCTAACTAACTATACACGTACTGCCATTTAGGGGGAAGCCTGCCCACTGACTGAATTTCTGAACCTTCTGGCACTGTGTGGTGAGGTCCTCTACAGTGTGGGTAAGGACTGCTGTGTCATCAGCGTATCCTAGGCTGCCCATGCAGTGCTGGTCTTGTTGGCTAGTGGTGAGGCAGGCAGTTTTGTATCCCCTGCCTCCAGACTTGAGCCATCTGTGGAGAGGTTCAATATAGAGGATAAACAGGAGTGGGGAGAGGGTGTCACCTTGGATGGTACCCCTAAGAATATCAATTGGCAGTCCCTGGTGTCCCTCTAGGGTGACGTGGGTAGTGGCCTGGGTGTATATGCCTTTAATGGTGTCTATGAGGTCATTAGGGAGGCCCAGGGCATATAAGGTGTATAGGAGGGTGTCATGGTTGATCATGTTGACAGCGTTGGAGAAGTCAAAATAGCCAACTAGAAGGTCTTGTTTAGTCAGTGCTGCACCTTCTATATCATTCTAGAGGTGGGCTAGTTGTCTGTGGGTGCTTCTGTGTTGCCTAAATCCTTCTTAAGCTTCACTTAGGATGTTGTGGTTTTCAGCAATGCTGGCGGTTACTGCTGTGACCATACTAGTCCGCAGCTTAGTCATAGTGTTGTTGAGTCCTATGGGTCTATAGTTACTAGGGGCAGTGGGCTCCCCTTTCTTGTACGACATGACAGTGTTAGATGTTTTACAGCATTTGGGGGTATGGCCCATGATCCACATGAGGATGAACAGTTGGTGAATGGTGGTATGCCATTCCAGGGGAAGGCATTGCAGAGTTTCATTTAGGATAGTATCAGGGCTGGGTTCTTTGTTTTTTCTAGATGCTTCACACATGTTCGGTACACTGAGGTCTCCATGAGGTAGGTGAGGGCTTCTAGCTGGTGTCTTTGAGGTTGGGCAGGTGTCTCTAGGGTGAAGGGGTCCAAGTCGGTGTTGGTCCATGGGCCCGGTGGGACCGTTCTGGTTTGAGGGAGGTAGTTGCAAGTGGAGTTCGCCCCAGGGGGGGCTAGGATGCACCGAAGGTGGGAGCCGGGAATGTCCAGTCAGTTCAGCATAGCACTGAAGATTTGTCCACCTGTCTGAACCCTTCCCCGCGAATTAGCTCGGATTAAACCCTGAAAATTAGCTCGGACTTTCTTGACGCTGGGGCAGGTGAAAAAAGCTGCGTAGAGCCTAAAACCTGATGGTGTCCTCGAATTTGTAGTGTAGGGATCGCACGATAGCCAAAAACCAGTTCTGCCCCCCCCCCCCCCCCCCCCCCCACCCCCCCCCCCCTCCCCCCGGGTTGTCCGAGTACCTAAGCCACCCTTTGTATGTGGTGTACTTATTGCACAAGGTCCAAAGAGGTGCCAAATGGGCTGCCCTTACTAAGGCATACTCATGGGTGGTCTCAGTAATTGCATTGGACGTCTGAGTAAAAAGTTAGCAAAAAAAAAACAAATGAGGGCTGCCCCCCCCCCCCCCCCGCCCCCCCCCAGTAAATAAGTTGCCCAGAAAAAATCTGAAAATATGTTCATAATATCGCAAATAATGATGTCATATGCATCCCATACTCGGAATAAATTGATAGGCTTTGCTGGGGGCTTTGCTCAACTTTTCGTGGAGGATGTATATGCAACATAACAGGGACTGAAGAGTGATCTTCGGCAGTCCCGTAGGACTGAAAGTGTCATGCCCCGCAGGGATCCCCCCCCCCCCCCCCCTCCCCCCACCCCCCCCCCTAGCCAGGAGGTAGCCCTCGACCGCAGTACATGACTCGGCCGGCACACGCCCACGCTGTCACCACTGATGTCATTGAACCCCTGCCCCGCGCCCCGGGGCATGCCCCATGCGCCCCTATGGGGGGGGCTGCAACACAGTGGAAACCCCAATACGGGGATGGCCGGGAGGAAGTCTAGTCCCATCCTCTCCACTCTAAATTTTATGTAGGATGAATATTTATGTGTATATCAAGCTCGGGCTATGATGACAATTTTTGAGAGGATGGGACAAAACCCTCATCCAGGCCCCCAAACCCTGACCAAAAAAGTGTCAAATGTTTTTTGTAGGGATTTTTTCTTCTTTATTTTTCAATGTTTGGTCGACAATTTTACTCAGAATTGGAAATGGAGAAAAACAAGTTTTGCTCACTGTGGGGGGCCCAAATGGCCTAACAAATGGCCCAAAATGGGCTTAAAATGCAGATTGTGCTATGTTAAGTGCATTGAACATCTTCTAAGCAGCTTGTTATTACATTTTACTGATCTGTGGGCCTATTGAGATATAAACGCAATGGCTCCTTCTGGGCCCTGACATGGTTCAGGGGTTTTGAAGAAGGTTATGGCCCTAAATGGCACGTTATGGCCCAAAACTGTCTAAATGGACTCACAATGCAGTTTCTGCCTCTATGACGCGCCAATTAAACCTGATACTGTTTTTATAGATCATAATATGGAAATATGACCCAAATGAGATAGATTTGTGGACAAACATCTGTAAAAATCTCCTGTGGTTGTCAGATATAGCGGTTGTCTTTATTCCCTCAAAAACACAGCAAAAAGCTATAAACCGCATCTATTTCGCGACCAGCTCCTCGGCCACTTGGCAGACCAATACCCCATCCATCTATGGATACCTTGTGATGCCTACTGGGAGCGTTTATTACAAATGGGGCGCACAGTACACTGATTTCATGCTTTTAGAAGCCCATGTTGCCCACCAAGATCAAGCTATACGGTCTGGGCCAGGACTGTTTTTTGAAGGCTTGGATACCTCCGTTAGGTACCTCTCAAAAAGCTGTCAAAAAATTGGGCCGATCGGGCCTTGCAGTTTTGAGATACAACAGGCAGAGGCAGGACAGTCAAAAGGACGAACATGTATGCTTTATAGCCACATGGGCTCGCGCCGAGGTCCAAGGTTGGCAGTTGTGGGTCCAAGGTCGGTTCCTGGCCCACGAACTCGGCGAAACAGGTCGTGACAGTGGACCACCATGCTTCAGATAGGCCATCTGGATAATTGCAGCGCGAAATTAGGCCGCGCATCACTACGAATTCCATCGCAAGAGGGGATTCGTACTTTTCCCAAGTACTGGATCTTCGTCTCCTAGCAGTGGCAAGTGGCTAGCAGCCATCACAATTACTTAATGTTACGCTTTTAGGTAATTGCGCGCCATGGAGCTCCTCGAAGCGCGCAGTGGAGCTACTTGCTCAAGTATGTTTTTCGGCCCCCCCTAAGGGGTAGGTCAACACTTGCTTTTGGTCCGGCCGATTATGGTCCGATTTGGGTCCGATTTTGGTCGATTTTGCCTATCACCAAAATCTTAGTGGTCACACTACAACATTGACCAGAATCGATTTTGGTCAGGACCAAAATCGGACCAAAAGCAAAAAGCTAAATCGAGCAAAAGCAAAATCGGGGGGGGGGGGGGGGGGGTATTTGCCTCGATTTTTGCTTTTGGTCCGGATTTTTTTCTGGAAACTTTATATTGTTTTCTGATGTTATCTTTTCCGTATCTTCGTTGTTTCACTTATACCTTTTCTTATCCAATTCTTAATTATTGTTGCTTCTAGTCTTCAAAATTTTCAGAGGGTGCGGCACAGTCGCAAGCTGATATTGTGTTGAGATATGGCCCAAATAGCTGCAAATGAGAAGGAACATGTTACATAAATAATAAATTGTATAAAAAATACGAAATCATCCAACTCTCTCTCGCTATTGGGGATGTCTCTTCAGCCTACTGGGCTTGCACATGATCATTAGGTGTGTGCTGCCAAGCAACTGCCTACTCAGCTTTTTCAACGCTTTTTCTTTCAGCACTTCTTGTCACGGTTGGGCAAGTCTGTCAGCCTATTTGGCTTACCCCTGTACTGTCACACACTGACCTAGACATGTCATAGGCTGACCCCTGGACTGGCACTGACTAACCTACTAAAAAGGTTTCCCAACTGTGCGTGTGTGTAGGTTACGGGCTCAACCCCGAGCACCCTCTCCATGTAGGAAGCTAGCAAGTTCCTCTTGTGACCAGATGTCTTAATTTAAGTTCTTTAGGCACAGCATATCCGAGAAACCTTGACCGCAGTGACAGGGTCTCAAAGACGTGTACTGTACAGTAGCCTAAATCGACCCTTCAGTCTACCGAATGCACACTCAACAACCCGCCTTGTTCTAATCAAAAGCAACTTGGATTTCTTTTCTTACTATTACTTATTGACGACTTGGTCATATAATTTTAACAGAGGTTGTAACAGAGGTTCCCACATTTGTATTGTTTCCACTATCAAGTCTCCCTACTTGCAGCTCCCTGTAGCCCCTTCCCTGCTGCGGGCAGCTCCCGGCTCCCAGCTCCCAGCTCCCTGCAGGTCCTCCAGGTCCCAGCACCTTGCAGGTCCTGCAGGTCGTTGAAAAAAAAAACAAAAAGCGAACTAAAAAACTGGTGCGAGCGCACTTTTTCAAAGGCAAGTGCGCTTTTTTGGCAGCGCACATTTTTTGAAGGCATCGGCACTTTGGGGGCTGTCAAAAAAGTGTCATCAGTTCAAAAACATTACAGCTTTTAGACTCGAAAACAATCAGTTTTACTACTGTATCTAAGTACCTGACCAAAAGCAAAATCGAAAACAAAATCGGATCAATAAATTGTCTCAAAGACCAGATTTTGCTTTCGATTTAGCTTTTGGTCCGCTTTTGGTCCGCTTTTGGTCGCTTTTGGTCCCCACCAAAATCGGGCCAAAATCGGACCAAAATCGGACCAAAAGCAAAAGCTAAATCGACCAAAAGCAAGAGCAGTGTGACCTAACCCTAAGGCCCAACACGCTCAGTGAGAAAACTTGCGATCGACATGAGCATTGGATCCATTTCATGTTAAGGGGATCACAAAAACAATTATCTGTGCGTTTAGATTGATGCGATCGCTGCGCGTTTGTGACCTCATCATGGCTCGGGTTTTTCGAGACGGGCCGTGCCCTAGCCCTCCCTATGGGCCATGCGCCTGCGTGCCTGCATTGAACAGCTTGGCAACGAACATTTACTGCCTACGAAGATTCACTCGCCACACCCTGGAACCTCACGTGACTTACTACGGGTTTGACCCCCTACCCGGGCCCCTACCCCCTCCCCCGCTCCCCAAAACAACAATTATTGCACCTGCTGCAGTCCGACTTTATTTGCGCCTGCTCCCTGAAATGTGCGGTCTCCGCCCGAACTTCCTGCTTAACTAAATTCTTCTCCCGATGGTAAGCCCACTGCATGCGCTGCCTTGCCCTGGCTCTCTTTACATAGACACGCCGATTGTGGTATTGCGTTGCCTAAACTTGCGATGCCTAATGTTCTCACCTCCTCTGTGCCGCTTACTCCGGAACTTTGCTTTCGCAGATGTTCAAGAATTTCTTCTCTTCTCCGGTAGCTGCTAATGCACAGACGGACGAGAGGTTCGTGCAGAGACAGGTTCAGCAGCTGGATTTTGCTGTGATGAAGATGGTCATGGTCAGTCAACATGATGGTGGTGAGCGCGCTCATGAGCGGAGAAGAAGCATAGAGCGGCCGCTAGGGAGCAGAGTAGAGGCAGTAGCAGAAGAAGAGCATCAGAGACGGAGCTCACTGCAGCAGCAATCGCTCCTTCGTACGCCAGGGAGCAGGAGAGAAACTCCGGGGGGGATTCAGCAGCAGCAGGCAGCAGTCGGAATAGTTGTAAGGATGGATCATGCCCTAAAGGCGGCAAGAGACGCGAGACGAGAACTCCTTGATCTTGAAGACGAGCTCCTTGATTCCCAAAAAGCGAGCAGGAACACCCAGTGGCTGGTGGCCTATTGGAGCTTCATCGCCAGCTTCTTGATCAGCGCATGTCTGGCAGAAGGCAGCACATTATTAGTGACTGCATGCATCAGCCATCGCCTGCACTGGGCCAGAGTACCATCTGTCTGTTTCACTTCTCTATGGATGGGTCTCGTCTTGTTCGGCACCTATGCTTGCTTCTTAAATTACGAGCGGAAGGCACAGCAGGCAGGAGACTGGACGGCCGGTGGTGGAACAGGCACGTGAAGCTATCGGTGAATTGCTTGCGAACCTTAGTTTTTGTCCGAACCAAACCCAGCCCTCTTGAATCACTCCAGAAGGATCATTTGAATCTCTCCTAAAACAAGCGTGTTGAATCCTTCTTGAGTCACAAGTCGAGAACCTTTCAAGATCCCTCTTGAATCAACCCTTTTGAATCAAATACCTTCTTGAATCAAAGATCCGCTACATATCGACACATGCTCATCCAGAGTTTGGCCACTACTCACCGCCTATCAAAGCACCTCAGTTCATCTGCTTATTTGCTGATCTGCTTTGTTTGCTAAACCATGTGTGTTATTAATTTCCATCTAACACCCACCACCCACATACCCGCCACAGGGATTACGCCCGAAGAGAAGAGGATTTTCCGCCAAAACATCGCCGGCTCCTTCGCATTGGTGATACTCCTATAAGTCTTGGCATTCTTTGCCTACTTCACCAGTTTGGGCTACATCCTAGAATGGGCGCAAGCACCCACCTTGGAAATTTCAGTTCTTGTGACAGTGTCTGTCTTCTGCTCACAGCTGATGACCTTTGGATACGTGTGCAGCGAAGCGGAGAGGACGGCCATGGCAAAACCCTTTAAAGGTTTCCCTCCGCCCTCCACCCAAAAGAAGCCGTATCCCGCAGACCCCTCATTATTGGCAGACCCCAAAACGGCCCCCATGTGGACAGGCCCACCCTCTGACATGGTACTACCTCATGCAGACGAGCCCTCACCCGGTATTAATAACCCCCTGTGGTCAGCTTCTCACTCGGACATGGTATTACCTCGTAAGAACAAGCCCTCACCCCATTCTAAACAACCTCTCTGGCCAGCCTCTCACTCGGACATGATATTACCTCGTAAGATCAAGCCCTCATCCCATTATAAACAACCTGTATGGTCAGCCTCTCACTCAGACATGGTATTACCTCAGAGGGACAAGCCCTCACCCCATTCTAAAAAACCTCTCTGGTCAGCCTCTCACTCGGACATGGTATTACCTGATGTAGAGAAGCCCGCACATCATAATAAAAAAAAAATTGGTCAGCCTCTCACTCGGACATGGTATTACCTGATGTAGAGAAGCCCTCACCCCATTTAAGTAACCCCCTGTGGTTAGCCTCTCACTCTGTAGACAAGACCAGACCCTATGTATACGACCCCATGCCCAGTGTACAATTAGATGACCTCATCTGCTGGGCAGGTCCTACCACCCTAGCCTTCCCTCCCAGACCCTCCCTCCCTCCCAAGCCTTCCCTCCCAAACCCTCCTTCCCTCCCAAGCCTTCCCTCCCGGACCCTTCCTCCCTCCCAGGCCCTCCCTCCCTCCCAAGCCTTCTCTCCCTCCCAGACCCTCCCTCCCTCCCAAGCCTTCCTCTCAGACCCTCCCTCCCTACTAGGCCTTCCCTCCCAAAACCCTCCCTCCCGCACAAGCCTTCCCTCCCAGCCCTCCCTCCCTCCCAATCCTTCTCTCCCTCCCAGACCTTCCCTCCCGCACAAGCCTTCCCTCTCAGACCCTCCCTCCCCTACTAGGCCTTCCCTCCCAAAACCCTCCCTCCCTCACAAGCCTCCCTGCTGGGACCCTCCCTCCCTCCCAGCCCTCCCCTTGCAAGCCCTCTCTCCCTCCCAGACCCTCCCTCCCTCCCAAGCCTTCCCACCCAGACCCTCTCTCCCTCTTAGGCCTTCCCTTCCAGGCATTACCTACCTCCCATTCCCTCCCTCCTAGTCCTAACAAATGCCAATACCCATGTAGACAAGTGATCAACATGGCCCCAATGCTCAGCTACAACTCCACGCATGCTCGCCTCCATAGCCTCCATGCTCAGCCGCAACTCCTTGCACACACCCATGCATGCATGCTCGCCTGCATGCTCAGCCGCAACTCCTTGCACACACCCATGCATGCATGCATGCTCGCCTCCATGCTCAGCTGCAACTCCTTTCACACACCCATGCGTGCATGCATGCATGCTCGCCTGCATGCTTAGCTTTACATACACTCATGCATGCTCGCCTCCATGCCCAGCCGCAACTCCCTACACACACCCATGCATGCATGCTCGACCCCAGGCTCAGCCGCAACTCCTTGCACGCATGTATGCTCGCCTCCTCAGTCTCAACACCTTGTCCAAGAGTCTGTACCTTAGCTCTTCTATCACCCAAGGTGTTGACCACCCCTCACTCTGGTCACGACCTACCTGCAAACGTTCCTAGATCAATCTGGTTTAATGTCGTTTTTACGGATTCACCTCAGGCTGAAAATGCTCTTTGTGCGATCCAGTTCTTTTTCATGATTCAGCCGCAATTCAGCTTCACTGCCCCATGCGACCATGCCCCCCATGTGGGCGTAATAATCTTGAATCGTATGTTTCATATGACCCTTTATCCTTTGTGCTGTTTCTCTAGCTAGGTGGCAGTTGGACCCCTTCTATTATACATGATTCATTAACTACACATATGTTAGTGTTTTGGGCTATATGTAGCAGCTTTTAGGCAGCTCCCTTTCCCTGCCCTACAGCCAAACCTGAGTAGTGCGTCAGAAAGCTGATATGACTGGCATTCAAATGCAGATGAAAGCCTTGTGCTTGCCCCAGTGGCAGGCTCGTCGAGCTGGCTTGGAGCTGCCATGTGTAGCCCAACAAATACACAGTGTCTCCCGTCATACGGTCAGAGCCTTGACCGCATCCCCCACCACACTCCCTCCCCCCCCCCCTCCACCTCCAACACCTCCAACGGCAACACCCCCACAGCCTCCCACTCCCCCACCCACCATGATCCTCCCGGAACCATCCTCTCATATGACCTGCGGGTTGAATGGCTTATTACGACATTCTCATGATCAGTGTTCTATATATTATTCTCTTTTTGTTTCACGATGGCATCTTGATGTTTTTCAGTGCTCTCTTGGCTGCAGGGATAACTAGGACAGGGTTTACTAACACTGAAAAGCAGTACAGACAGTAGCCATTTAGCTTATTACCATGTAGCTTGACGCCGTTTAGCTTGTAGCTTGTCTCAACACCATCCCATCCGAAAGTGTTATATTCAGCTTGATATAGCTGGCCGCAGTTGAGCTCGGGTTTTTTCTTTTCGGCTTCTTTTCGGCTCATCGCAGCTTCTTGGCAGCTCCCTGAGACGGCCACTGAGCTGCACTGAAATATTGCAGCACCTCTGTACACCTGCTGATGACTACATCAAGGTGCTCGAGGTTGTGCCAGGTTTAGCCGAATGGCCATTCAGGGGAGCTGCCTAGAAGCTGCTGTTCGTAGCTGAAAAGAAAAACACTGGTAAAGCTTCACTGCCCTCTATGGCCTGGCTCCAACTGAGCTCATGCTGTTTCTCCAGAATTTTAATTGTTACATGGGTTTCAGCTAACTCTGGGCTGCTCGATGTGTCTTGCAATTCCAAGTCCCCCCGTGCGATACCCACGGAAACCAGGGAGCACACGAAACAGATTAGACAATTAGATTCTCCTCCAGAGATCTAGATAGCTAGTTTTAAGTTTGACCCGTTCAGGGTTTGGATTTTTCATGTGAAGAAGAAGACAAATTGTCACTTGTCAATTATATTGTAGAATTAAATTATCACTGTACAACGAACTCAGGGCCCCCGTCGGTGAAACGATTGTTTGGGGTTCAGTTCATTAGTGCTTTTTCTTTTTAAGCCCTACCTATACGGTTGGGCAAGTCCCTTTAGCCTATTTTGAGGAACCCCTGGACTGTAACATACGGTACATACACATGTCTCTGTAGGTGAACGGTTTTTCGTATGAGCCTTGGTGCAGGCAAATCAGAAGCTCAGACCAGGGTTGTTCAGGACGCTGCGTAGCAGACACAACGATGGAGGAGGGTATGTTGCGTCCTGAGACGCAACGTGGGGAGGGTCATTTGAGTCTCAGGACACGGACTCTGGGTCGGTTGAGGGTCTGTTCCGTCTCAGGACGCAGGCTGTACAATTGGTTGCGTTTCGGGACGCAGAGGTCCTCTTAGTTGAACAACCCAGGCTCAGACCTGTGGGTTGGACGTGAACGGCAAGGGTTGAGGCTTACCCTTTAAAAGCGACCACAACCAGTAGATTTCCGTTGAGTGATACCAGTCCAGACACTGTTGCTAAAGGTCACGGCAACGGGAGTTCGAGCCCCGCTGCCGGAAGACAGTGGGCGTATCGAGTCCGTTCTTTGGAGGGCGGTGGTGTTCCACTGCCAGGGCAAGTGCCACTTGTTATCTTTCTTTGTGATACCAGTGTACCTAGTTGAGTGCCTATCTCTACGTCCATGGGCGTGCTTTCTTTGCTGTGTAGCTAGACTTGAGCTTGGAAGCTAGACTTGAAATTGAACTTGATCCAATGTTATATGCTTGAAGTCGTGGGAACCCCTTAGACCGCCCGATGCCCCAGAGTTGGCTACTGAGTTTGAGGTTCTCATGGCCGAAGTCGTGCCGTCGTGGGACCCCCTGAAAGCCCGAGGCCCCAGAGTTAGTTCCTGAGTTTTGAGGTTCTAAATTTATTTAGTGTGTGAAAGATTTACACCCCAGGAGGTGGATCCCGCGAAACAAACCAGGTAGACTCATAGCCGAGGTCATTCCAGAGCTTATTTGTCCGTCCGGCCGCCCCCCCGAGTCGAAGCCAGACACATCAGCCAGCGTTCTCGTAACTAACTCACTTCCGTTGCCACCTTTCATTCCGTTGCCAACACACCCCGCCAATTTGCCGCGGCGATGGGACGCTGCATAGGACTTGTTCTTTTCGGCCACAAGCAGCAGCTCCCATGCCTGGCTAACCTAAAAAGCCAAACCCCAAGCAAAGTATTGCACCTTGAAGCTGAAATTATCAAAGGCATAAAATTGTACTCATAGCTCAGGACACTGCCTAGAAGCTGCTGCGCGGAAAAGAATAGCTCTTTGGAGGTCATTCATCATCATTTATCTTCAAGACATCTGCTTTCCATGACCTTGAGCTTACATCTCAACAAACATAGTTATGTATTATACGTATAATCGACAGGCCCCCCTTATTAGGTTAGGTTGCGGACAGGGTACTCCACATGGTCATTTTGTGTTGCCTTAGAAGCGCAACTGCCTCCTTTTTTTGCTCAACTGAACACGAGAAGTTGCACTCTGCGCCCAGAGTAGGTTTAAGCAAATGCTTCAATCGCTCAGTCGGTCTCCAAAACAGCGCGCCTCATGTAGTACTCTGGTTGGGGGCTCTGCATCTATACGTATTTTCGTATTATGCATTTATTGAGTATTTTCATTTAGCACTGTTTCTTTTTGGGGCTAAGCGAGGTGGCTTCCACTCAGATCCATTAGCTAGCCACTGCGTTTAGCCCAAAGCTTTCAGTTGCATCGAAATGCCCGGGATGACAAGATCCAGACGCACGCGCACGAGCTAGCTTCAGGTTTGGCTCAAGGACGGGGGAAAGGAGCTGCCAAGAAGCTGCTACATGTGGCCCAGAAAATAAACTGTGTCCTTTAGCTAACCTCAAGGGGCCTCTGCAGTTAGGCCATCGCTGGCTTCATGTAGGTTCCACTTTGTCCAACAACATCTGTCAAGCCGACACCCCGCCGGGAAGGGAAGTGAAAGGGGGTCAACATCCAGCCAGGAGGGGCAAGCAAAAGGAAACCCGTTTCCGTGAATACCTCATTCCATGCAAGAGGAAAGCAAGAGAACCACATGTTGCATTCACATGCACAATGTCGCGTGAGATTTAGTGAAATTCTTGATTATAATTTGCTTCTCTCCTCTAGCTTTTCGCCGTAGCCCCCTCTGGACCCCCCAGGGTCCCAGGGCTGAAGCCCTAAGGCCCCCCCGTGTCTCTCTCTTCCGTTCCTTCGTCTCTCCGTTCCATTTGTCCGTCTCTCCGTGCCTCTGTCCAGGCGTTTGAACCATACCGGGCACCTCCGCACCCAAACATTTGGCTCGTAGTTGAAGTGCGCATGACTAGAGTTATCAGCAATTCAGCATCACAGCGGTCAAGATCCTTCGCATAAGTTGTTCAATGTGTTGTAGCTTTATTCGGCTACGAGTAGCTACTTTCTCCACTACTTTCGAAACTCCCTACCGGTGACTGCTAAAGCGTTTTTCCGTGTCGCTTGCGACACGCTCTTAGACCTAGTCCTAAATCTAGGGATGAGTGCAAGGGTCGACAGCCGAGTTAGAGGCCGCCCAGGTCGGCAGGTTGCCATGGGGGGCACAGAAAGGGAAATAACACACTGTGCTCATCGAAGAGCAAGCTGCACTGAATAGATCGAGGGTGGCAGAGGAGAGGTTTGTGCGAGGGCAACTTGGCTGCAACTTGGCTGAACAACAAGCAACTTGGCTGAACACCGTCCTCCCTAGGCATCGGGTCTTAAGTGCTTGGATTTGAATTGTTACATTATTTCCAGCTTACTGTGGGCTGCTCACTGTCTACCAATCTGAAGCCCTCTCGTTTTATACCCACTAGTACTGGTTGTTAGCACAATCCCTCCATTGCAATTGGTTACATGCCTGTAGCAAGCAACTTGGCTGAACACCGCCCTCCCTGTTGAAGAAAGGTGTGCTTCAAGCCACATGTTGGCGTTAGCTGCGCTAAGGCGCCAAGGGCCGCGCCGGGGATGGGCTACTATACATGTTTAACCAACCCCGTGGGTGTTTTCCCAAATAAGGTTGAGTATCTTAGTGTGTGTCATCACTGACAGCACATTTGTTGTCGCTGCCGGGGCAACTGGCCTTGCTACTCCTAATTTATGGCTGTGCATTTATGTTGCACCCTGATGACGGTGCAAGCTCTGTTCAATGCGTTCAGTCGAGTTACCGTTTCTGTAACAGTCATCAACATGTAGCGGTCAGTCCCGGTATGCTCTGCTACCGTATCCAATCCGACTTCTCCTTCCACAACGGTTTTGGGGGCCCACATACATACATGGCTACATCGAGGACCAGCCAGCAGTGTGATTGTAGCGTAGTGTAGCTGAACTGCGTGGCCTTCGAATGAAGGCACAGCACGGCCCTGCGGACAACGACTATTATTCTCACGATCCTGCGAGCGCGAATATCCTTCTCCTTCTCCTTCTCTTTTCCTAAAATAGCGCGAAGACAGGACCAGCGCTGACCCAAGACAAGCCCACACCACAACTTACTTCCGGGGAGAATCTTCCAACCCTTCTTAATTAGTTCAATCTAGAAGCAATTAATACAACAGAGCAAACTAGCAAGTTTGGAAGACAATAGTTCTGTGATACCGAATGCACACGCTCAGCTGTCGCAATTTCAAGCCAAGGCCTAGTCGGGAGCTCCGAAGCCCTCGCCAGAGATCAACGAGGCAAGGCGAACTCCGATCTGGTCGTTTTTCAACCACTTCCAACGACATCAGCAGCCTTGCGATGTACTTGGGACTGGATTTTTGGCACGTCGGGGGCTCGAGCGACGGTGATTGATGGTACGGTCTCAAAACTCGTTTCTCGTGGAGTGTGTGTGGGGTGTGTGTGGGGGGGTGTAGGGTTGTGGGGTGGTGTGTGGGGTGGGGGGGGAAGGGAAGGGATGGGTGTGTGTGCGGTGGTGGGTGGGGTGGGTGGCGTGTGTGTGTGTGTGTGTGTGTGTGTGTGTGTGGGGGGGGGTCATAGATGATAGGGGCCCTGAATTCGTTCCTTATGGTGGTGGTGGGGGTTAAGGGGGGTGGTGGGGTGTGAGGGTGATGGTGTGGGTGGGTGGGGATGTGGGTTGGTGCATGTGGTGGTGATAAATGGTAGGGCCCCGAATTCATTCCTTATGGTGGTGTTTGGGTTAAGGAGGGTGGGGTGGGGATGATGGTGATGGTGGTGGTGGTGGTGGTGGGGATGATGGTGGGGTGGTGGTGAGGGTGATGGTGGGGGGTGGCGGTGGGGGGTGGGGGTTGGGTGGGGGTTGGTGATACATGGTAGGTCCCGCAATTCACTCCTTACGGTGGTGGTTGGGTTGATGTTGATGGTGATGGGGGTGGGTGGGGTGGGTCCATAAGGGTGGTGGTGGTGGGGATGATGATTGTGTTGCTGGGGGGGTGGGGGTGGGGCGCGTGTGGTGGTGTGGGTGGTGATGATAGTTGTGAGGGTGATCGATGGTTGGGCCCCGAATACATTTCTTATGGTGGGGTGGGGTTTACAGGGGATGGGGGTGAGGGTGGTGGTGTTGGTGGTGGTGGGGATGATGGTGGGGATGATGGTGGGGTGGTGGTGAGGGTGTTGGTTAGGAGGGTGGGGGCGTGTGGTGGAGATATATGGTAGGGCCTCAAATTCATGCCTTCTGGCAGTGGTGGGGTTACAGGATGGTGGTGGGGATGATGACGATGATGGTGGTGGTGGGGTTGTTGGTGGGGATGATGGTGATGTGGTGGTGAGGTTGATGGTGGCATGGTGGGTTGGGGTTGGGGTGGGTGTTGGTGCGTGTGTGGTGATATAAGGCAGGGCCCCAAATTCATTCCTTATGGTGGTGGTGGGGTTAAGGGTGGTGGTGGTGGGGATGATGGTGGTGGTAAGGATGATGGTGGTGTGGGGGGTGGGGGTGCGTGTGGTGGTGTGTGTGGTGATGATGGTTGTGAGGGTGATAGATGGTAGGGCCCCACATTCATTTCCTATGGTGGTGGTGGGGTTAAGGGTGGTGGAAGTGGGATGCTGGTGGTGGTGGTGGGTGTGGGTGGGGTGTGGGTGTGGGTGGGGGTGGGGGGGGGGTATGGGGAGGTGTGTGTGTGCGCGTGGTGGTGGTGCGTGTGTATGTGTGTGTGGGTGTGGTGGTGTGGTGGTGGTGTGGTGGGGGGCGTGTGGTGGTTGTGGTGAGGGTGGTCGAAGGGTGGTGGTGGTGGTGAGGTTGGTGAGGGTGATGGATGGTAGGCCCCGAACTTGCTCCTCTTGGTGAGGGTGGGGCTAAGTGTGAGGGGGGTGGGGGTGGGGATGATGGGGATGGTGGTGCTGATGGTGTGGGTTGTGGTGTGGGTGGGGCTAAGGGTGAGGGGGGTGTGGGTGGGGATGATGGGGATGGTGTGCTGATGGTGTGGGTTGTGGTGTGGGTGGGCTAAGGGTGAGGGGGGTGGGGGGTGGGATGATGGGGATGGTGGTGCTGATGGTGTGGGTTGTGGTGTGGGTGGGGCTAAGGTGGGGGGGTGGGGGTGGGGATGATGGGGATGGTGGTGCTGATGGTGTGGGTTGTGGTCTGGGTGGGGCTAAGTATGAGGGTGGTGGTGGTAGGGATGGTGGGGATGGTGGTGCTGATGGTGTGGGTTGTGGTGTGGGTGGGGCTAAGGGTGGTGTGGATGGTGGTGATTTGGTGTGGGTCGGGGTGTGTGTGGGGCTAAGGTGAGGGGGGTGGGGGTGGGGGTGGTGCTGATGGGGATGGTGGTGCTGATGGTGGGGTTGGTAAGCCAGCGGAGCTGCCTAGAAGCTGCTATACGTAGCTCCCACAAATGAAAAGTGCCCAGAAGGGCTGCGGGTGGCCTTATGTTTGGTTGCATGGTATGCCAGGGGAGCTGCCTAGAAGCTGCTATGCGTGGCCACCAATACAAAAAACTCCTCCTTGATTCTTCGCAGACGATGGGACAGTGGTCACTGACATCAAGAAGATGTACAGCAGCAGTACAAGCCAGGATGGCTCTCACCTTGCAAAGGAGTGGGAGAGGTGTGGCAGGGATTTGTATTTCCGCTATGTAAAGCGATCGCTAGTTTTGACCCAGTTTGAGCCGAAATTATCGCTATAAAAAATGTTTCTTTTTTTTGCTTGCCCTTAATGGCCTCCAAAAGCTACAAAAAGCTATAAAAGCACTAAAACGCTGTCCCTGGAGGAGGCCTAAAAGCCAGAAAGCTAGGAAATACCCGCTTTCAGGTATGAAACAAGTTCTATGCAGCGTCGCCTGCGACGCTAAAAATTGGCGGAGAGCGATTGCGAGGGAGCGACAGGTGGCAACGGAAGTGATTTCGTTACGCGACCGTTGGGTGACGTGTCGGGCTTCAAGTTTTTTTTCTTTTTCGGTCGGACGAACAAATGGGTAACCCTGGGGGCTCCCGCCCCCTTGAAGAGGGGGCTCCGCCAAAAAAGAATCACTTAGGTGTGGAACAGGGTAATTCAAAGCGCGCGCTTTTGCGCATTTGAGCGCTGACTTTTTGACCCCCTCTGCGCTTAAAGCGCAGTGTTTTGCAACCCCCTGTGGGCGCAGCAAGCAATTTTTGCACTTTTTGAACTACAAAGCGCAGTTGTTTTGTTTTCAAGTGCGCTAAAGCGCTGGCCAATTTGGCCATTTGAAGTACCTTGGTGTGGCATACTTGGAATAATAATTAAATGAATAAATGCTTATCTACCTAAATACCTAAATACTTCAAGTACTAAATGATTAAGTGCCAAATAACTGAACAATTAACGTCTCATGTAGAAGCGTGACGTTGAGGGGGCCAGTCCGTTTGCAGGCTCTCTCCAGTGTTTTTTATTTCAGATTTCTGTAGTCCAGGTTGAGTAGCTACTTGGCCTACTAAACCCTGATTTCAGGATAGTTGCGTAGCCATCGCATGGCGGAGCACGAAGCGCGGAGCCCGGGGGGGGATCGGGGGGCAGCGCGTCCCGATATCCGGGGGGTCGGGGTGTGTGGCATTCTACGGAATGGGAATGGCAGCAGAATGGCGACGGATTGGCAACAGAATGGCGACGCTTCGTCAAAAAAAGAAACACTGGCACTCTCCTTAACCACATTCATGCACAAGTATGCTCATAAGTAGGGATTGGCATATCATATGATTTCGGCCAAAGGAGAGTATGATATCATATGATACCATACAAAGTGCATCATATGATATTGTATTTTAACGGGAACTTTAGCCTAGCCAGACTGCCGGCATCATATGATATCATATGATGATATGATATGATATGATGATATGATATCATATTGTGTCATACCGCCGTCAGGGTACTTCCAAGCGCACGCTTTTGGGAATGCCCTCCCACCCCACACCACCCACCCACCCCCAATACAAACTGCCTTGGGAATGCCCTCCCCCCCCCCCCCCCCACCAACCCACCCTCACACACACACTGCCAGGGAATGCCCCCCCTGGCGCGCTGCCTTTTTGAGCCCCACTGCGCGTTTCGCGCGGTTTTATGCAACCCCCTGTGGGCGCAGCCAGCATTTTTGCGCTTTTTGCACTACAAAGCGCAGTTTTGTTTTCAAGTGCGCTAAAGCGCTGGCCAATTTGGCCAATGGAAGTACCCTGACTGCCGTCCAATACTCAAGTAGGGTTTGGGTTTGTTATATAATGCCGTTGGTAGGGACTGTCAATAACAACTCTTGTATAAATAAATAAAATAAATAAATATTAACTTCCAAGATACATCACATTGACACTTCTAAGGACGTGGGGTTAAGGGGACCGGCTCGTAAGTTGCGCTTATGACTATTGTAAGTATGTAGGGATAGGCAATATGATATCATATGATATCATGTCATCATATGATATCATATGATATCATACGAGGCCGGCGGTCTGACTAGGTAACTTTGGCCTGAGGCACCATATCACATGATATCATGTCATCATATGATATCATATGATGCCGGCGGTCTGACTAGGTAACTTTGGCCTGAGGCACCATATCATATGATATTAAATCATATGATGTTTGTATGATATCATGTCATCATATGATGCTTGTATGATATCATACTCGTCTTTGGTCAGCATCATATGATGCTTGTATGATATCAAAGTCGTCTTTGGTCAGCATCATATGATGCTTGTATGATATCATGTCATCATATGATGCTTGTATGATATCATACTCGTCTTTGGTCAGCATCATATGATGCTTGTATGATATCATGTCATCATATGATGCTTGTATGATATCATACTCGTCTTTGGTCAGCATCATATGATGCTTGTATGATATCATACTCGTCTTTGGTCAGCATCATATGATTTGCCGGTCCCTATAAGTATGTGTACAAATTGATGTATTCTCATATTGGTAGGGGTCGGCTATGTTATATGATATTAGTGAATACAAAATATTGTATAATATTATATAATATTATTCGGACAAGCCGTCTCACCAGAATTTTGAATTTATTTGGAAAACTAATATCATTGCGACACTACAATAATATTAATTAATATTAATTTTCAAACACTTATATTAGTTGCCATTCTCTAATCACAAGTATTCATATTTCCATGGTGGCGAGAGGAAATACGACCATGGAAATATACAAAGTGAGCAAACGACTCATATTCCCACCATCCTGCCCCCCTCCACCCCCCCCCCCCCCCTCCACCCAGCCCCCCCCCCTCCACCCCCCCCCACACATGAAAAGACAATCCTGCGCCATAATGCTCCTAAGTAGTCATATTTCCATGGCGTTATACAAAGTGAGCACACGACTCATATTGCCCACCATCCTGCCTCCCCCCCCCCCCCCCCCCCCCCCCCCCCCCCCCCCCCCCCCCCACGCACACACACATATACACACATACACGCACACATCACACACACACAACCAATCTCTGCCCATGTTCGCAGTGTTCTCTTCTCCCTCTTGAACGACATTATTGCTCAAGTTTACTTCAAAGTCTATCTATCCATGTCCACAGCATCCTGTTCTCCCTCATCATGTTCGCAGTATTCTCGTCTCCCTCTTGAACGACATTCCTGCGACACTCCACTCCAAAATGATCAGCAATGCTGTCGACTTATATTTCCCTTTGCATGCCACCATCCTGCCCCTGAATTCCCTCCTGAACAGAATTTCTGAATCCCCCTCCCCCCCCCCCCCCCCCCCACACACACACACCAATCTCTGCCCTTGTCCGCAGTTTCTCTTCTTCCTCTTGAACGACATTCCTGCGCCAGTCCGCCCAGAAGTAAGCAGCATTTCCATCGCCTTACGTTTCCCCTCACTACTATCCTGCCCCCCCCCCCCCCCGCCCCCCCCCCCCCCCCACCCCCCCCCCCCCCCTCCCCACCCCACACACACACACACTACCTCCCCCCCCCCCCCCCCCCCCCCCGTCCCCCCTCCCCCCACACCACACCACTCATACGCACACACAACAATATCTGCCCATGTTCGCAGCGTCCTGTTCTCCCTCTTGAACGGCATTCCTGGACCAGTCCGAGCCGATGTGAGTAGCATCGCCATCGCCTCACAATTCCCCTCACCTCTATCCTGCCCCCCACCACACACACCACACACACCACACACACACACACACACACACACACACACACACACAGCCCATCTCTGCCCATGTCCGCAGTGTTTATCTTCTCCCTCTTGAACGACATTCCTGTGCCACAGTCCGAGCCGAAGTAAGCAGCATCGCCATCGACTCATTTCCCACCCCCCCCCCAACCCCCAACCCCCAACCCCCAACCCATCTCTGCCCATGTCCTCAGTGTCCTGTTCTCCCTCTTGAACGACATTCCTGCACCAGTCCGAGCCGAAGTAAGCAGCATCGCCATCGACTCATTTCCCCCCCCCTCCCCCCCCCCCCCCCCCCCCCCCCCCCCCCCCCCCAACCAACCAATCTCTGCCCATGTCCTCAGTGTCCTGTTCTCCCTCTTGAACGACATTCCTGCACCAGTCCGAGCAGATGTGAGTAGCATCGCCATCGACGGGACCTCAGCCACTGCTATGCTTGTGGACAGGGAGAGTGGTGTAGTGCTGGCCCCTCCCAAGCTGTACAACGAGGCCCAGAGCCCTGACATAGTGGACATGGCCAAGGTAAGGCATGGATGGTGCAGTTCATTGCACACAACACAAACATATAGATCTCATGTATATCACCATGGACGGCACCTCTAACACCGCCATGCTTGTCTTAGGCTGGGTGGGGGTGGGTGAGGGTGTGGGTGATGGTGTGGGTGATGGGGATGGTGTGGTGGGTGGGGTTGAGGGTGGGATAGAGGGTGAGGGTGGGGTTGAGGGTGCGTGTGGGGGGTGAGTGTGGGTGTGAGGGTTGGGTTGAGGGTGTGGGGGGGTGAATGTGGGTGTGAGGGTTGGGTTGAGGGTGTGTGTGTGTGTGGGGGGGGGTTAGGTGGATGAGTGTGTGTGTGTGTGTGTGGTAGCAGTTACAGCGGTACAGTGGCAAATCAGGTACACCCACAAAAAAAAAAAAAAAAACACAGACACACACAGACATAGCCACACACACACACACACAGACATAGCCACACACACAAACACACACACACACATAGAAATAGCCACACACACACAAACACACACACACAGACATAGCCACACACACACAAACACACACACACAGACACAAATACACACACTCACAGACATAGCCACACACACACAAACACACACACAGACACAAACACACACACACAGACATAGCCACACACACACAAACACACACACACACACACACAGACATAGCCACACACACAAACACACACACAGACATAGCCACACACACACAAACACACACACACAAACACACACAAACACACACACACAGACATAGCCACACGCACAAACACACACACAGACATAGCCACACACACACAAACACACACACAGACATAGCCACACACACAAAACACACACACACAGACATAGCCACACACCACACAACACACACACAGACATAGCCACACACACACAAACACACACACACAAACACACACAAACACACACACAGACATAGCCACACACACACAAACACACACACACAGACATAGCCACACACACAAACACACACACAGACATAGACACACACACACAAACACACACGCACACACAGACATAGCCACACACACACAAACACACACACAAACACACGCAAACACTCGCACACAGACATAGCCACACACACACACAAACACACACACACAGACATAGCCACACACAGACAAACACACACACACAAACACACACAAACACACACACACAAACACACACACAGACATAGCCACACACACACAGACATAGCCACACACACACACAAACACACGCACACACAGACATAGCCACACACACACACAAATACACACACACACAGACATACACACACACAAACACACACACAGACAGACATAGCCACACACACACAAACACACACAGACATAGCCACACACACACAAACACACACACACACAGACATAGCCACACACACACACACACACACACACACACACACAGGCATAGCCACACACACACAAACACACACGCACAAACAACATGTGGACGGCACTTCAGCCATTGCCATGCTTGTCTGAGGCTGCATGAATACATTTGAATAGGCAGAACATAACACAGTACATACACACATACCCCCTCCACCCACCCACCCCACCCACCCCCACCCACCACCCACCCACCCATCGCCCCCCACACACATACCCCCCCCCCCCCCCACACACACACATTGTCTCTCCACCAACCTTCCCATCAACAGGCCATGGCACCTCCAGCTCATACAGCCACAGCATCCACCTCAACTCTGTGTAAACTGCTGACCTGGCATACTAATGGCGTGTGGCAAGAGGCGGAGGAGGCAGGCCACAAACCTGGAATGCTGCACCAGGTGGGTTTAACAATCTGATATCTATACATAATGTAGATCTTTATATAATGTATAATAAAATAATGCAAAATAATAGAATATATAAATTAATATATATATATATATTTATATTTGTACCTGGAATGCTGCACCAGGTGGGTTTATCAATCTGATATCTCTATATATAATGTAGATGTTTATATAATATATAATATATAATAAAATAATGTAAAATAGTATATATATATAATGCAAGATATAATGTATATATATATTTATATTTGTACGTGGAATGATGCACCAGCTGAGTCTAATGATCTGGTACTTTTATTTACATATAGAATGATGCACCAGGTGAGTTTAATGATCTAATACATTTATATATATATATATATATAATATATATATATATATATATTTATAATGATGCACCAGGTGAGTCGAATGATTTGATATATACATTTTCATTCAAGTCTGACATAACATAACACAATATAACACAAACAGAACAGAACAGAACAGAACAGAATATAACAGAACATAACAGAACATAACAGGACAGAACAGAACAGAACAGAACAGAACAGAATATAACAGAACATAACAGAACATAACAGGACAGGACAGAACAGAACAGAACTCCACAGGCTGATTGTTTGGCATCCCTTCTCCATGGTCACTGCAGCTCATCAGCTTGGAACAATTTTCAGTTGCATTTTCATTCACATTTTCATTCAAGCCTCACATAATCTCTCAAACATCCCTCCGCATGCTGATTGGCTATAGCATCCCTTCTCCATAGTAACGGCAGCTCGTCACATTATAACAACTTTCAGTTGCAATTTCATTCAAATTTTCATACACCATTTCATTTTTCTTTTTCATTCACTCTTTTTCATTCTGGTTTTCACTCACTCTTTTTCATTCTCTTTTTCATTCACTCTTTTTCTTTCTCCTTTTCACTCACTCCTTTTCATTTTCCTTTTTTATTCACTCATTTTCATTTTCCATGCAATTAACATCCCTCCTATATATATTCTATAGTGGTGTCCTTAACATCACGTCCTGTGATACACACAACGGTATTACACAAATGTAACAATTTCAATTTCAATTAATATCCCTCCACAGGCTGATTGGTTGGCATCCCTTCTCCATGGTCAGCACAGCTTGTCAGATTGGAACAACTTTCAGTTGCATTTTCATTCTAATTTTCATTCAAGCCTCACATCATCTCTCAAACATGTTTCCGCAGGCTGATTGGTTGGCATCCCTTCTCCATGGTCAGCGTAGCTCGTCAAATTATATCAACTTTTAGTTGCATTTTGATTCACTCAATCATCCCTCCGCATGCTGATTGGTTGGCATCCCTTGTTCTGAAATCTGATCAGATACCAATAAGGCACTCGTGTCGTAGTAGTTCACGCGGACAATAATGACCCAGGAGGGAAACAGGGGCGTTCGATCCACTTCGGAAGGTCGCGGTTCACAGGCGGTGTGCGGGTCTTGATCAGTACTAAGTTACCCCCAATCGTAAGACCAAAGCCGTGAGCGTAACATGACATTACATCCCTCCTCAGGCTGATTGGTTAGCATCCCTTCTTCATAGTGACCGCAGCTAGTCAGATTATAACAACTTTTAGTTGCATTTTCATTCACGTTTTCATTTGCATTTTTATTCAAGCCTCACATAACATGACATTACATCCCTCCGCAGGCTGATTGGTTGGCATCCCTTCTCCATGGTCAGCGCAGCTCGTCAGATTGGAACAACGCATTGAAGGTGTGTGTATGCATGTTACTGTCCAGTTGTTTTCCCTTTGCGTATTCATGCTACAGTCCTTTTATTTTGTGTATGCGTATTACTGTCCAGTTTGTTCCCTTTATGTATGCGGCCTACTGTCCAGTTTGTTCCCTTTATGTATGCGGCCTACTGTCCAGTTTGTTCCCTTTATGTATGCGGCCTACTGTCCAGTTTGTTCCCTTTATGTATGCGGCCTACTGTCCAGTTTGTTCCCGTTATGTATGCGGCCTACTGTCCAGTTTGTTCCCTTTATGTATGCGGCCTACTGTCCAGTTTGTTCCCTTTATGTATGCGGCCTACTGTCCAGTTTGTTCCCTTTATGTATGCGGCCTACTGTCCAGTTTGTTCCCGTTATGTATGCGGCCTACTGTCCAGTTTGTTCCCTTTATGTAAGCGGCCTACTGTCCAGTTTGTTCCCTTTATGTATGCGGCCTACTGTCCAGTTTGTTCCCTTTATGTATGCGGCCTACTGTCCAGTTTGTTCCCGTTATGTATGCGGCCTACTGTCCAGTTTGTTCCCTTTATGTATGCGGCCTACTGTCCAGTTTGTTCCCTTTATGTATGCGGCCTACTGTCCAGTTTGTTCCCTTTATGTATGCGGCCTACTGTCCAGTTTGTTCCCTTTATGTATGCGGCCTACTGTCCAGTTTGTTCCCTTTATGTAAGCGGCCTACTGTCCAGTTTGTTCCCTTTATGTATGCGGCCTACTGTCCAGTTTGTTCCCTTTATGTATGCGGCCTACTGTCCAGTTTGTTCCCTTATGTAAGCGGCCTACTGTCCAGTTTGTTCCCTTCATGTATGCCTACTGTCCAAGATTTTCCCTTTATGTTTGCGGCCTACGGTCCAGTTTGTTTTCTTTTGTGTATGCATGTTACAGTCCATTAGTCTTCTTTGTGTATGCATGTTATAGTCCAGTTGTTTTCCCTTTGCGTATGCATGCTACAGTCCTTTTATTTTGTGTATGCATATGACTGTCCAGTTTATTCCCTTTATGTATGTGGCCTACTGTCCAATTGTTTTCTTTTGTGTCTGCATGTTACTGTTCAGTTTATTCCCTTTATGTATGTGGCCTACTGTCCTGTTGTTTTCTTTTGTGTATGCATGTTACTGTCCAGTTGTTTTCCCTTTGTGTATGCAAGTTACAGTCAATTTTTCTTCTTTGTGTATGCGTATTACTGTCCAGTTTTCCCCTAGGTGTATGCATGTCACAGTCAAGTTATTTTGTATGGTTTACAGTGGGAGTTTGGGACCGATGGGGGATTTCCTGTTTGGGGCACTTCACAAAAGTGAGGGTTTGGGGTGCTTCACAAAAGTGAGGGTTTGGGGCGCTTCACAAAGGTGAGGGTTTGGGGGCGTTCACAAAAGTGAGTGTTTGGGACGCTTCACAAAAGTGAGTGTTTGGGCGCTTCACAAAAGTGAGTGTTTGGGGCGCTTCACAAAAGTGAGGGTTTGGGGCGCTTCACAAAAGTGAGGGTTTGGGGCGCTTCACAAAAGTGAGGGTTTGGGGCGCTTCACAAAAGTGAGGGTTTGGGGCACTTCACAAAAATGAGTGTTGGAAGTGTTGGAAGTGTTGGAAGTGTTGGAAGTGTTGGAAGTGTTGTATCCCGGTATGGCTAGTGGTTGAATGGTTGATCATTTCGCTGGACTGAAGAAGGTGCTGGGTTCTGCTGCTGTGCTGCTGTGTTGGAAGTTGTGGAAGTTCTGTATCCTGGTTCGGCAAATGGTTCAATGGTTGATCATTTTGCTTGACTGAAGACGGTGTTGGGTTCTGCTGCTGTGCTGCTGTGTTGGAAGCTGTGGAAGTTCTGTATTCTGGTTCGGCGAATGGTCAATGTTGATCATTTTGCTTGACTGAAGACGGTGTTGGGGTTCTGCTGCTGTGCTGCTGTGTTGGAAGCTGTGGAAGTTCTGTATCCTGGTTCGGCGAATGGTTCAATGGTTGATCATTTTGCTTGACTGAAGACGGTGTTGGGTTCTGCTGCTGTGCTGCTGTGTTGGAAGTGTTGAAAGTGTTGTCTCCCGTTTCGGCGAATGGTTTGATGGTTGATCATTTCGCTGGACTGAAGAAGGTGCTTCGTTCTGATCCCTACGGGTGCTCTTGAGTGTTTGCGGACGCTGTCAACCGACATGGTAGCACTGTCCAGGTAAAGTAGCAGCCCGTTCCCTACCGTTGTAAGACGGGGCTCCCTTAATACCACGCCCCACCAGGCGTTATCATTACTTTATCAGTATTGTTAGTGTTGTAAGTAACATTTTGCTCACCCTTTTTAAAGTGTTGAATTTATTTTTGAAACAAGGTATAACTATTTTGTTTGGGAGCTTCGCATGTGCAAGTGTTGTTAGTAACCTCTTGTACTCCCTTATTAAAGTGTTTTAAAGTGTTTTTTGAAGTAAGGTGTAACTGCCTTGTTTGGGCGCTTCGCACGTGCAAGTGTCTTAAGTAACCTTTTGTACACCCTTTTTAAAGTGTTTTAAAGTGTTTTTTGAAACAAATTGTAACTACTTTGTTTGGGCGCTTCGCACGTGCAAGTGTCGTTAGTAAACTTTTGAACTCCCTTATTAAAGTGTTTTAAAGTGTTTTTTGAAAGCGTCAAGGTTGGGCATGTCCCTGTAGCCTATTGGTCTACCCCTGGACTGTAACATACACATACGTTTTGGAATTGTCGTAAGTTCATCAGTGCTTTTTCACTAAAGCCCCTCCTGTCATGGTTGGGTGAGTCCCTTTATCCTACTTGGTCTACCCCTAGACTGTAACATACCCACAAGTTTTGGAATTGCCATAAGTTCATCAGTGCTTTTTCGCTAAGCCCCTCCTGTCATGGTTGGGTGAGTCCCTTTATCCTACTTGGTCACCCCTAGACTGTAACATACCCAAAGTTTTGGAATTGCCATAAGTTCATCAGTGCTTTTTCGCTAAAGCCCCTCCTGTCATGGTTGGGTGAGTCCCTTTATCCTACTTGGTCTACCCCTAGACTGTAACATACCCACAAGTTTTGGAATTGCCATAAGTTCATCAGTGCTTTTTCGCTAAAGCCCCTCCTGTCATGGTTGGGTGAGTCCCTTTATCCTACTTGGTCTACCCCTAGACTGTAACATACCCACAAGTTTTGAATTGCCATAAGTTCATCAGTTCTTGCTTAAAGACCCCTCCTGTCATGGTTGGGTGAGTCCCTTTATCCTACTTGGTCTACCCCTAGACTGTAACATACCCACAAGTTTTGGAATTGCCATAAGTTCATCAGTGCTTTTTCGCTAAAGCCCCTCCTGTCATGGTTGGGTGAGTCCCTTTATCCTACTTGGTCTACCCCTAGACTGTAACATACCCACAAGTTTTGGAATTGCCATAAGTTCATCAGTGCTTTTTCGCTAAGCCCCTCCTGTCATGGTTGGGTGAGTCCCTTTATCCTACTTGGTCTACCCCTAGACTGTAACATACCCACAAGTTTTGGAATTGCCATAAGTTCATCAGTGCTTTTTCACTAAAGCCCCTCCTGTCATGGTTGGGTGAGTCCCTTTATCCTACTTGGTCTACCCCTAGACTGTAACATACCCACAAGTTTTGGAATTGCCATAAGTTCATCAGTGCTTTTTCACTAAAGCCCCTCCTGTCATGGTTGGGTGAGTCCCTTTATCCTACTTGTCTACCCCCTAGACTGTAACATACCCACAAGTTTTGGAATTGCCATAAGTTCATCAGTGCTTTTTCACTAAAGCCCCTCCTGTCATGGTTGGGTGAGTCCCTTTATCCTACTTGGTCTACCCCTAGACTGTAACATACCCACAAGTTTTGGAATTGCCATAAGTTCATCAGTGCTTTTTCACTAAAGCCCCTCCTGTCATGGTTGGGTGAGTCCCTTTATCCTACTTGGTCTACCCTAGACTGTAACCATACCCACAAAGTTTTGGAATTGCCATAAGTTCATCAGTTGCTTTTTCACTAAAGCCCTCCTGTCATGGTTGGGTGAGTCCCTTTATCCTTACTTGGTCTACCCCTAGACTGTAACATACCCACAAGTTTTGGAATTTGAATTGCATAAGTTCATCAGTGCTTTTTCACTAAAGCCCCTCCCGTCATGGTTGGGTGAGTCCCTTTATCCTACTTGGTCTACCCTAGACTGTAACATACCACAAGTTTTTCACTAAAGGAATTGCCATAACTACCCACAAGTTTTGGATCAGTGCTTTTTCACTAAAGCCCCTCCTGTCATGGTTGGGTGAGTCCCTTTATCCTACTTGGTCTACCCCTAGACTGTAACATACCCACAAGTTTTGGAATTGGATCTGTAACATACCCACAAGTTCATAAGTTCAGTGCTTTTCACTAAAGCCCCTCCTGTCATGGTTGGGTGAGTCCCTTTATCCTACTTGGTCTACCCTAGACTGTAACATACCCACAAAGTTTTGGAATGCCATAAGTTCATCATTGCTTTTTTCACTAAAGCCCTCCTGTCATGGTTGGGTGAGCCCCTTTATCCTACTGGTCTACCCCTAGACTGTAACATACCCACAAGTTTTGGAATTGCCATAAGTCCATCAGTGCTTTTTCGCTAAAGCCCCTCCTGTCATGGTTGGGTGAGTCCCTTTATCCTACTTGGTCTACCCCTAGACTGTAACATACCCACAAGTTTTGGAATTGCCATAAGTTCATCAGTGCTTTTTCACTAAAAGCCCCTCCTGTCATTGGTGGTGAGTCCCTTTATCCTACTTGGTCTACCCCTAGACTGTAACATACCCACAAGTTTTGGACTTGCCATAAGTTCATCAGTGCTTTTTCGCTAAAGCCCCTCCTGTCATGGTTGGGTGAGTCCCTTTATCCTACTTGGTCTACCCCTAGACTGTAACATACCCACAAGTTTTGGAATTGCCATAAGTTCATCAGTGCTTTTTCACTAAAGCCCCTCCTGTCATGGTTGGGTGATTCCCTTTATCCTACTTGGTCTACCCCTAGTCTGTAACATACCCACAAGTTTTGGAATTGCCATAAGTTCATCAGTGCTTTTTCACTAAAGCCCCTCCTGTCATGGTTGGGTGAGTCCCTTTATCCTATTTGGTCTACTCCTGGACTGTAACAAATACTATTGTAAGTAAGTGTAGCAAAGTGATGTAATCCCTTATAGGTAGGGACCGGCTGATATGATGTAATGTGGTGTTTGTTTGTGGTGGTGGGTGTTAGTGTGTGTGGTGGTGGTGGTGTGGGGGTGGGATGGGTGGGGGGGGGGCTCATGATTCACAGACCACTCCCCACCAGGTGTTATCATTACTTTCTTGTTAAAGTGCTGTAAGTTAGTGTAGCAAGGTGTGGCAATCCCACTTTGGTCCCACATTTCCTGACTACCATGCCCCACCAGGCTTGGGAGACATGTTGTATTATATTATACACTTGATTTACCATATTACAAACTTGATGCATTATATTTAGGGTTGGGCCGACATATAAACGTATAATATACGTTAACACGTTTATACGTATAAATACGCCGTATGTTTTTTCTCAAATCGACCTTATATACGTCGTATACAAAACGTATAGTCTGTACTTCAAGAAGTACAGCACATGTCCCGGCACTTTCTTGGTTTTCATTATATTTTTGATTTAGATAGCTCATTGGAAAGCTACTGACCTCCTCTATCACAATATGCAATAAAAATCACCATTCACACGCATTATTTTATAAACATTTGGCCTCATGGTTGATCTAGATAGCCAGGATGGCACACATATCTGAGCGCCACCTAGCCGTCCATTCCACAAGCTGTCCTCCTACGTGGGCTTGAAGGATTGATGGTGCAAGCCTAGTGCAATGTGAACATGGACAAAATTGCAATACCGTTATGTACTTATATTATTATACACTCATACAGTTATAATAGACCAACTGGCATTTAATGGCTCCCTTAGATTGGCACCGCGCTTTCTGGTCATTATTTCTTTTTTGAGATTTGGACAACCTAAACTTGCCAGATTATTTTTCTGAGAGTTGATATGTGACGCAGCAATACCTTTAAAACCATTTAAACGTATTTTCTCAAGAAGTGCCTAATTTTCCTATACGTTTTATACGTTTATATGTATGCGTTTATACGTTTATACGTTTATACGGCTTATACAAATATAAATATACGTTTGCTTCCCAACCCTAATTATATTATAACTTGATGTAGTATATTATAAACTTGATTTACTATGTTAAAAAACTTGATGTATTATATTATTAACTTGACGATTTATGTTATAACTTGATCAGGACTCTTGAACTTGATGCATTATAATATAAACTTGATTAATTATATTTAAAACGTGATGCATTAGATTCAAAACGTGATGTATTATGATCAAAACTTGATCAAACCGAATTGTATACTATTGATATGAACTAAACACGTCCATTAATGTATCACCACTCTCCTTTTCTTATGTATTCTCAGATATCACTTATAAACTTTATAATATCAAACTCAATTGTATGTATTATAGTATATTAAAAACTGTAGTTTATATCATGTTTAGTGGCATAATATAGTTATGAACTAAATATATCCATCTATGTATCACCACTTTTTTTATGTATTCTCATATATATTTTCCAATTTTTATTATATCAAACTCAATTGTATGTATTATGTTATACTATAAACTGCATTTATATGATATTTAATTGCATAATACAGTTAAGAACTAAATAAATCCATCAATGTATCACCGCTCTTCTGTTTTTTTGTATTGTCACAGATTATCATATTTATATTCCAAACCTTGTTGTATAAAACTCAATTGCTCAATTGTATTTATAGTTTTTTAAACTGTATTCAATCAATCTTTTGTATATAATATGAACGTCATTTTATCACGCTGAATTGCATAATAGGTAATGAACTAAATCCAGGTAATGCGTGCATGCATAATAGGTAATGAACTAAATCTTGACTAAATATTGACTAAATCATGACTAAATATATCCATCTCTGTATCATTACTGCCACAAATAGGTTGGATATGACCCTGAGACCACATCATATCCGGACTGGCTGTTGTCGCAGGTATGGTGGCAGGGTAATAGCAGATGGGTAAATAGCGGATGGGTGGGTAGAGGGGTGGTTGGGTGGAGGGGTGGGTGGAGGATGGATGGGTAGGTGGTTGGGTGGAATGGTGGGTTGGGTGGGTAGAGGGGGGGGGTTGGGTGGAGGGGTGGTTGGTGGGTGGAATGGTGGGTTGGGTGGTGGGTGTGTCAGATAAAACTCAGATAGCACATCATACCCGGACTGGCTGTTGCCACAGGTATGGTGGCAGTTGGTTGGATAGCGGATGGGTGGGCGGGTGGAGGAGTGCAGGGGTGGGTGGGTGGATGAGAACAAGAGAGCACATCATACCCGGACTGGCTGTTGTCGCAGGTATTGTGGAAGTTTAGGGTTGGAGGATAGGTAGACGGTGGGTGGAGGGATGGGTGAGTAGTGGTGGTGGGTGGAACGCTGGTGTCGACTAAACCAATCCATCTCGGTGTCACCACTGCCACGAATAGGTTGGATACGACCCTGATACCACATCATACCCGGACTGGCTGTTGTCGCAGGTATGGTGGAAGTTAGGGTTGGAAGATAGGATAGAGGGGTGGGTGGAGGGGTGGGTGAGTAGGTGGGTGGAAGGTGTGTAGACTAAATAATCCATCTCGGTGTCACCACTGTTACGAATGGGTCGGATACGACCCTAAGACCCCAGCATACCCGAACTGGCTGTTGACGCAGGTATGGTGGCAGTTGGTTAAATACCGGATGGTGGGTAGAGGGTGGGGTTGGGTGGAGGGTGGGATGAGTAGGTGGGTGGGTGGGAGGGTGGGTGGGGGCTGGAGGAGTGGATGGTTAGATAAAACCTATCATCATGATGAGGCCACATCATACCCGGATTGGCTGTTGACGCAGGTAAGGTGGAAGTTGGTTAAAATAGCAGATGGGTGGGTGTGGGGTAGAGGATGGGTGGTTGAGAGGGGTGGTGGGTAGAGGGCGTGGGTGGGTGTAGAGGGATGGGTGCGTGGGTAGAGGGGTGGGTGGTGTGTTGAGGGATGGGTGGGTGGGTGGGTAGAGGGGTGGGGGAGGAGCGCAGGGTGGGTGGGGGGTAGAGGGATGGGTGGTGGTAGAGGGGTGGTGGGTGGGTAGCAGGGATGGTGCCGTGGGTAGAGGGGTGGGTAGGTGGGTTGAGGGATGGGTGGGTGGTAGAGGGGTGTGGAGGAGCGCAGGGGGTGGGTGGTGGGTAGAGGATGGGTGGGTGGGTAGAGGGTGGGTGGTGGGTAGAGGGGTGGGTGGGTGGGTAGATGGGTGGGTGGGTGGGTAGAGGGGTGGGGTGGAGGAGTGCAGGGGTGGGTGGTGGATGAGATCCAGAGAGCACATCATACCCGGACTGGCTGTGTCCCAGGTATGGTGGCAGTCGGTTTAAATAGTGGATGGGGTGGGGGGTGCAGGGCTGGTGGGGTGTTTGGCGACAGGAGTGCTCAAGTAAGCAGCCACGCGAGGCTAAGTAACTAAACCACAATTTTGGCACGGGATGGATGGACGTCAGACGGATGGATGGATGGATGGATGGATGGATGGACGGTCAGACGGATGGATGGATGGATGGATGGATGGATGGATGGACGGTCAGACGATGGATGGACCTGGATGGATGGACGGTCAGACGGAGCATGATGGGATGGATGGATGGATGATGGATGGATGGATGGATGGATGCTAAGTACCTTAAACCACGCGAGGCTAAGTAACTTAAACCACAATTTTGTGGGGCTTGGACTGCTCCCATCTCCTAGTCATTAAGACCCCAGGGTAAGAGCTTCCAGGTCTGGATAGGGGAACCCTATATCTAGCTTATGGTGGGTGTGCTGGCATGAATGTGAGTGAGCTGTAAACTAGGTTGTTGTTAGTTTTTAGGGTTTACAACTATTAAACTCTGGGAAATACAGACATGTTTATTTTTCTTGGCCACTGTTTTTTCATGGTAGGTGGGGCTAGCTTTCTCTCGTGTGTTGCTCAGTTTGTGCTTTACCACTTACTGGTTGGTGTGTCATTGTGTGGGACTTGTCACGAAGTGTGTGTGTCGTGAGAGGGGTAGCTGCTGTAACATCTGCAGGGCCACAGCTTTTTAAAATATTGTGACCTCGGACCTATAACCGCCTTTCATAGGAATAGACTTTGGAACTGAAGGGTGGTAAACAAATCTTACAGAAGTATAAAAGAAAATGATTGGATAACAACTTTTATGCCACATGGAAATGGCAGAAAAGTTGGAGGTCGCCCCTAGCAAAAGGGAGGCATACATGTGCATTCAACCAGAGCCCTACACACGCAAACATCATGGGCCATAGACAGGTAATCATGGCGTGGTATGCTTATTTAATCAATCTGCTAGGGCGTGTGAAATATAACAATAGAAAAGCCTTATTTACTTTTGAAAGCACCCCTTAGCGAGTTGGGTGGGGTGGACAATATCCGGACACTGGGGGTGGGGGGGGGGGGTATGGGATGGATGGGATCATGAGACTGGCTGTTGTCACAGGGTTTGTGGAAATGTTGGTTGAATAGCCGATGGTAGGTGGGTGCAGGTAGAGGGCTGGATTGGGTAGAGGGATGGGTTAGGTGGGTGTGGTAGAGGGGTGGGTGGTTGGACAGGGTGGGTGGCGCAGAAGGCTCTGAGGTGGGCCTAGAGGGATTGTGTAGGTGGCGTGGGTAGAAGGCGTGGGTGGGTAGAGGATAGGTAGGTGACCAGTGGGGTAGAGGGGGTGGGTGTTGGCCATAGGGGTGGATGGGCAGAGGGTTAGGGTGGGTAGAGGATGTGTAGGTGGCGTGGGTAGAAGGGTGGTGGGTAGAGGGATAGGTAGGTGGGTGGGGTAGCAGGAAGGTGGGTGGTTGGATAGGGGTGGATGGGCAGAGGGTGTGGGTGGGTAGAGGATGGGTCAGGTGGGCGGTCCTAGAGGGGTGGCGGTGGTTGGGTAGGGGGATGGGCAGAGGGGTGGGCGTGGGTAGAGGGATGGGTAGGTGGTGGGGTAGAGGGGTGGTGTTGGATAGGCAAAAACGGGTGGGATGGGCCAAGGAGGGTGGGTGGGTAGAGGGATGGGTAGGTGGTGGGTAGAGGGGTGGGTGGTTGGATAGGGTGGAATGGGCAGAGGGTGGGGTGGCTAGAGGATGGGTAGGTGGGTGGGTAGAGGGAGATGGGTGGCTTGGATAGGGTGGGTGGGCAGAGGGGTGGGCCGTGGTGGGTGGGGATAGAGGGGCTGGTGGGTAGAGGGATGGGGTAGGTGGGTGGCTAGTGGGGTGCGTGGTGTTGATAGGGGTGGATGGGCATAGGGGTGGGTGGGCATAGAGGGATGGCGTGCGTGGGTGGTAGGGTTAGGCGGGGTGGGTAGAGTTTGGCCCATGGGTAGAGGATGGGTGGTAGACACAGGTGGGTGGGTGGGCTCTCTCCTCTTGAGGGTTTGGATGGGTGGGTTCGAGGTTGCGGCTGGGTGGGCATAGCCGGCTGGGCACTGGTGCACTAGCCACGTTGGGGGTGTGGGCTCAGCAGGGTTGGCCCTGGTGGGGTAGAGTTGGTGGGTGTGGTCGCCGGGTTGGGTGCCAGCCAGCTGGGTGGTTTCGCTGGCCGGGGTGGGTGGCGTCGTTCCACCTGCTTGGCTCACCGACGCCCCCGCTCACCCCCCCACTACACCCCCCCACACTCCCCCCCCCCCCCCCTCCCTCCCCCCCCTCCCCCACCCCCCTCCCCCCCCCCCCCCCTCCCCCCCCCCCCACCCGCCCCACCCCCCCCCCCCCCCCCCACTCCCCCGCACCCTTCCCCCCTCCCCCCCCCCCCACCCCCCCCTCCTCCCCCCCCTCCCCCCCCCCCTCCACCCCCCCCTCCCCCCCCCCCCCCCCCCCGGCGTTTGCCCCCGCTGTTGCCCTCCCTGTGGTCGCCCCGGGCTCCCTCCTGTGGCGCCTATCCCGTCCTCCCCTCGGCCGCGTCTGCCCCGGTTGGCTTGCGGCCCCCCGCTTGCCTTGGTTGTGTGGGGCCCTCCCGACTTCGCCTTGCTGCCTTTTCCTGCTGGCCCGTGTCCCGCCCGGTCGCCCCGGTGTCCCCCCCTACCGGCCTCTCCCCCTGGCCCGTCCCCCTGTTGCCCCTCCCCCGGTTGCTGTGGCTGCATGCCGCCTCTGGTGGTGTCCTCCCCTCGCCTCCGGTGAGGTGTGGGTGGGGGTGGTCGTCCTTTGGTGTGCTTTGCCCGTGCGAGGTGTGCTGTGCGTTTTGGGGGTGGGGGGTCGGGTGGGGGGGTGGGGGGTGTCGTCCCTTGGGTGCTGCTTGCGTGGCAGGGTGTGCGTGCCCGTGTGGGCTGTGGGCCGTGGGGAGTGGTCGTCTTGGTGCTTGGCGTTGGGCTGGGTGTTCCGTGCGTGCTGGGTGGGTGAGGGTGGCTCGCTCTTGGTGTGCTTTGCCGTGGGCGGGTGTCCCCGTGCGTGTGGTGTGGGGTGGGGGTGCGATCGTCTTGGTGTGCTTGCGTGGGGGGTGTCCGTGCGTGTGGGTGTGGGGGTGGGGGTGCGTCGTCCTTGGTGTGCTTGCGTGGTGCGGGTGTCCCTGCGTGTGGTCGTGTGGGGTGGGGTGTCGTCTTGGTGTGCTATTTGCCGTGGGGCCGTGGTGTCCGGCGTGTGGGTGCCGGGGGTGCGTTTGTGGTCGTCTTGTGTGCTTTGCCGTCGGTGCGGGTGTCCGTGTGCGTGTGGGGTGGGGGATGGGGGGTGGTCGTCATTGGTGTTGCTTGCGTGGCGGTGTGCGTGCGTCTGTGTGTGGGGGTGGGGTGGTCGTTCTTGGTGTGCTTGCCGTGGGGGGTGTCCGGTGCGTGTGGGGTGGGGGTCCGGGCGTTGGTTCTCATTTTGGTGTGCTTGCGTGGTGCCGCCGTGTCCCAGTGCCCGTGCTGGGTGTGGGGGTGGGGGTGTCCGTCCTTGGTGTGCCTTGCTGGGCGGGTTGTCCCGTGCGTGTGGGTGTGGGTGGCGTGGCCTGCGTATCTTGGTGTGCTTTGCGTGGCGCGGGTGTCCCCGGGCGTGTGGGGGGTGGGGGTGGGTGGTCGTCCCTGGTGTGCTTGACGTGGCGGTGTCCCGTCTGCGTGTGGGTGTGGGGGTGGGGTAGGGTGCGTCCATGGTGTGCTTTGCCCCGTGGGCCGGGTGTCCCGTGCGTGTGGGTGTGGGGGTGGGGTGGTCGTCCTTGGTGTGCTTGAGTGGGCGGTGTCCCGTGCCGTTGTGGTTGTGGGCGGTGGGGGTGGTCGTCTTTGGTGTGCTTGCGGGCAGCGCGGTGCTCCCGTGCACCGTGTGGGTGTGGGTGTGTGGTGGTGGGTCGTTCTTGGTGTGCTTGCCGTGGGCGGTGTCCGTGCGTGTGGGTGTGGGGGGTGGGGGTGGTCGTCTTGGCTGTGCTTTGCGTGGGCGGGTGTCCGTGCGTCGTGGTTGCTTTTCTGCCGGGTGCGGGGTGGTCGTCTTGGTCTGTGCTTGCTGGGCCGCCGTCTCCCGTCCGCGTGTGGGGTGTTGGGCTGGGGGTTGGGTCGTCTTGCGTCGTGCTTGCGTGGGCGGTGTCCCCGTGCGTGTGGGGTTGGGGGATGGGGTGGGGTGCGTCGTATTGGTGTGCTTGCGTGGCGCGGGTGTCCCGATGCCCGTGTGGGTGTGGGGGGGGGTGGTTGTCCTTGGTGTGCTTGCGTGGGCGGGTGCCAGTGCGTGTGGGTGTGGGGGTGGGGTGGTCGTTCTTTGGTAGTGCTTGAGTGGTGCGGGGTGCGTGCGTTTGAGGTTTGGCGGTGGCCGGCGGGGACGGTGGTCGTCTTGGTGTGCTTGAGTGGGCGGGTGTCCGTGCGTGTGGGTGTGGGGTGGGGTCGTGGCGTCTTGGTGTGCTTGCGTGGCGGGTGTGCCGTGCCGTGTGGGTGTGGGAGGTGCCGGGTGCGTCCTTTGGTGTGCTTGCCGTGGCCGGGTCTGTGTTCCTGCGTTTTGTTGGGGTGGGGTGGGGGTGGTCGTCTTGTGTGCCTTGCGTGGCGAGGGTGTCCGTGCGTGTGGGTGGCGGGTGGAAGTGTGGTCGTCTTTGTGGTGCTTGCGTTGGGCGGGTGTCCGTGCGTGTGGGCTGTGTGTGTGGGCGTGGGGGTGGCGTCGTCCTTCGGCTGTGCTTGCAGTTTGGCGGTGTCCGTGAGTGTTGTGTGGGGGGTGGGGTTGGTCGTCTTGGTGCTTGCTTGCGTGGGGCGGGTGTCCGTGCGTGTGGCCCGGTGGGGGTGGGGTGTGGTCGTATTGGTGCTTGACGAGGGGGCGGGCTTGTCCGTGCGTTGGTGCGGCGCCTCGTGGTGGGCTGGTGGTTTGTCTTGGTGTGCTTGCGTGCGGCGGTCTGTCCGTGCGTAGTGGGGTGGGGGTGGGTGGGTCGTCCTTTGGTGTGCCTGCGTGGGCGGTATCGGGTGTCCCCGTTGCGTGTGGGTGTGGGGGTGCGGTGGTCGTCTTGTGTGCTTGCGTGGGCGGTGTCCGTGCGTCGTGGGGTGTGGGGGGGGGTGGTCGTCTTGGTGTGGCCTTGCGTCGGCGGGTGTTGTCCGTGCGTGTGGGGTGTGGGTGGTGTGGCTGTGGTGTCTTGGTGTGCTTCGCTGGGCCGCGGTGTCCGTGCGTGTGGGGGTGGGGGTGGCGTCGTGGTCGTCTTGGTGTGCTTGCGTGGGCGGCGTGCACGTGCGCTGTGTGGTGTGGGGGGTGGGTGTTGGCGTCTTGGTTGTGCTTGCGTGGGCGGTGTCCGTAGCGTGTGGGGGTGGGGGTGGGGTCGGTCGCTTGGTGCTGCCTGCCGTGTGAATACGGGTCTGTGCGCCTGGCGTCTGTTGTGGGGTGGGGGTGGTCGTCTTGGTGTGCCTTGCGTGGGCGGGTTGTCCGTGCGTGTGGTGTGGTGGTGGGGGTGGTCGTCTTGGTGTGGCTTGCGTGGGCGGCGTGGTCCGCTGCGTCGTGGCGCTGTGGGCCGGTGGGTGGTCGTCTTGGTGGTGCTTGCGTGGGCGCGTGTCACGTGCCTGTGGCCCGTGGGGGTGGGGGTTGGTCGTCCTTGGTGTGCTTGCGTGGGCGGTTGTCCGCGGTGGGCGTGGGGTGTGCGGTGCGTCGTCTTGGTGTGCTTGCGTGGGCGGGTGTCACGGACGTGTGGGTGCAGCTACCTTGTGGGGTGTGGGGTGGTCGTTCTTGTGTGCTTGCAGTGGGCGGGTTGTGCGTGCGTGTGGGTTTGTGGCGTGGGTGGTCGTCTTGGTGTGCTTGCAGTGGGCGGTGTCGGTGCGTGTGGGTGTGGGGGATGGGGGTGAGTCGTCTTGGTTGTGCTGCGTGGCGGTGCCCGTGCGTGTTGGGGGCTGGGGTGGGTGGTCGTCTTGGGCTGCTTGCTGGCGCGGCGTGTGCGTGCGTCGTGCCTGTGGGCGGTTGGGGTGTCGGTCTTGGTGTGCTTGCGTGGGGCGGGGTCCGTGCCGTGTGTTGTGGGGGGGTGGTGGTCGTCTTTGGTGTGCTTGCGTCGGCGCGTTGCCAGTGCTGTGCGTGTGGGGAGTGGATGGTGGTCGTCTTGGTGTGCTTGCGTGGGCGGGTGTCCGTGCGTGTGGTGTGGCCGTGGTGGGGTGCGTCGTTCTGGCGTGTTGCTTTGCGTGCGGGCGGGTGTCCGTGCGTGTGGGGTGGGTGGGGGTCGCGTCTGTTGGTGTGCTTGCGTGGGCCGGGGTGTCCGTGGTGTGGTGTGCGGGTGGGGTGGTCGTCTTGTGTGCCTTGCGTGGCGGGCTTGTCCGTGCGTGTGGGTGTGGGGGTGGGGGGTGGTTGTCTTGGTGCTGGCTTGCGTGGGCAGGGTCACGTGCGTGTGGGTGGTGGGGGTGGGGGGTGGTCGTCTTTTGGTGTGCCTTGCGTGGGCGGGTGTCCGTGGCGTGTGGGTTGGGTGTGGGGGTGGGGGTGTGGTCGTCTTGGTTGCTTGCGTGGGCGCGGGGTGTCCGTGCCGTGTGGGAGCCCGTGGGGGGTGGGGGTGGTCGTATTGGTGTGCTTGAGTGGGAGGGTGTAAGTGAGTGTGGGTGTGGGCGGTGGGGTGGTCGTATTGGTGTGCTTGCGTTGGGCGGGTCTTGTCCCGTGCGGTGGGGTGGGGGTGGGGTGGTCGTCTGGTGTGCGTTGCCTTTGGCGGCGTGTCCGTGCGTGTGGCGTGTGGGGGTGCGTGTCGTCTTGGTGTGCTTGCGTGGGCGGGTGTCGCGTGCGTGTGGGTGTGGGCGTGCGGGAGTGTCTCTTGGTGGTGCTTGCCGTGGCCGCGGGTAGTCCGTGCGTGTGGTGTGGGTGGGGGTGGTCGTCTCGTTGGTGTGCTTGCGTCGGCGCCGGGTGCTCCGTGCGTTGTGGGCTGTGGGGGTGGGTTCGTCTTGGTGTGCTTGCGGTGGGCGGCGTGTGCGTGCGTTCTGTGTGTGGGGGTGGGGGTGGTTCTCTTGTGTGCCTTGCGTGGGCGGGTGTCCGTGCGTGTGGGATTGTGGGGGTGGGGGCCTGGTATCGCTCTTGTGCTTGCTTGTCCGTAGGCGCGTGTCCGTGCGTGTGGG
>JAJSRW010000499.1:0-23408 GCA_022414725.1 Microglena sp. YARC
GGGATAGCCCTATTCCCAACTACCTCCCCTAATAAGAAAGGGGGATATAAGGGGTTAGGGAAATATGGTCTTTAAAAAACTTTGCCAATGCTTTTTAGCATAGCCCAAAGGCCCACTTTTAGATACCATATTTAGAGAGACACTTGAACACTCTCTCCAAGGCCCCTTAGCCCTTTATAAATGGAAGTACCCTCCATTATAAAGGGTTAGGCCGAGCCCTGAATTCCTAGGGTAAATATGGTCTCTAAAAAAACCCTTGAACCCCTAACCCTTTAGGTTACCCAAAGGCTGGGGGGAGGTTTTTTAACCATATTTAGAGAGTGTTGGGGGACAACCGCCTTTAATCCCCCCCTAGCCCACCCTTGTAACCCCTTAGTAACCCTAAAGGTTACCCAAGGTGCCCTTTAGGGCCTTCTTATTAGTTGTGTATGGTTGAAGACAGCGCTCGGCCCTAAGGGCCTAGGAGAGGAGCACTTATGTACACAAAAATCTCTCACCCCCTTACCCCTTACCCCAGGAGGTTAAGGGTGTGCCCATTTGGACCATATTTCCTTTCACCCCTTATAGCACCACAACAACCATAAAGGCCCCTGATTCAGCGAGTGGCCCCTAGGCCTTCTTATGTAGGGGGGTTATGTTAAGACAGCTCGGCCCTAAGGGCCTAGAGAGAGCACTTATGGTCTTTCAAATTTTTCGCTAGCTTTTTAGAAAATTTTAAAACACTCTCTCCAAGGGGCCCACCCCAGGGTAGGTCTCAAAAGCTAACTTTTTGAGTGACCATATTACCCCCCCTGACCTTAGACTCGCCCTAGGGGCTCGGCCTAAGGCCTTTGGAGAGAGTGTTTATAAGTGCTTAAACACTACTCAATATGTCACTCAAAAGCTTAAGCTTTTTGAGACCATACCCCTGGGGGCCCAATGATAAAATTGTATATTGATAAAAGAAACTCTTTAAGTTAACGTGCAAAAGGTAGCTTCTGACTTATGCATCCCCCGGTCCGGGTAAAACATTGCCAATTTGTGTTGGATTTTATAAAATAGTTTTAAGTATATTAGCTAGACCCAAGGGAATATGACGAAATAAACCTACGGACTTAAAATCGTTGACTTGTAAAAGCCGAGAGGTTCACTATGTCCTCACCCCCCCTTTTTCCAATATCAATTCAAAAAAAGAAAATTTAAAGGACAAGCCCAAAATATGAGACCGGACGGGGTACTTCCTTTTTCTTATAGCACTTTGCTATTATAATATAAGCCAATTGAGGTTTAAACTTTTATGATAAAACTATTTTAAAAAAACTTATTATGAACCCTATTGTGTGCTGCTGCTTCTGCTTGTTTCTGCTGGTTTAAGCTGTGGTCTTGCTCTATCGTTGCCTGTAAATTGGTCAAGGTACTGCTGCTGGTTATGCTGTTGAAAGTATTGCTCGTCAACCTGAAGCAGAAACGGTAAAATCCGTGGTGCTTTACTTTTAAGTTTCGCGTTTATGGAATCTTTAACATTTATGCGCTAGTTGTGCTTTAGCACTCTCTATTTCGCTAACCCATTTGCAGGATAAGGCCTTGTAAACGGCTATATTACCACCCCCTTTTTAAAGAGGCCATATATGGGCCTCTTTAAAAAGGTAGCCATGGGCGATGGTTAAACGGGCTATTTCATGCGTCGGTATTGGAAAGGAAAACTCTTTTAAAAGGCTATTAGTCCCTTAAAGAAAAATAGGATTGGCCCGGGTACTTTCTTTTCTGATATGCCCTCTTGCCCTATAATAAGCCCAATTTACCCCCTTATATAATCCCCCTAATAAGAAAGGGGTGGTATGGGTGATAACCTCCTGGGGTGAATCCGAGGGTTGTTAAAACTTTTATTGATAAAACTATTTAAAATTTATTATGTCCATTTCTGTTAAATCGGAATAAATTATTAAAAAACGATCCTTGGTGCTCTAATTTTTATATTCTTCTTCTGTTCTGTTCGTACAGGTGCGTCCCAAGCTGCTGGATAACCCCCTAGGACGCTGTTCCCCCTTTGGGGAACGACAACAAGTACTTGCTCCTAGGCCCAGTGGAAAACGGATTCTTTCCAAGCGGAAATAAAAGAAAAAACAATCTGAAATTAGACTCTTTTAATCGTTAGAAGTATTTTAAGTGCAAAAGACTTTAGCTCATGCTCCCCGGTCCACGGTTCAAGCATTGCCAATTTTGTATTGGATTTTTATAAAATAAAATAATAGTATTTTCTATATATCGATTTTAATTTAGCTAACTAAGGGGATCATGGCGAGAAATGTACGAGACGCCTACGACTTAAAATCCGTTGACTTGTGAAAGTCGTGAGAGGTTCAAGTCCCTCTTATCCCCAATTTAATTGAATAAGTACCTTTTCCCCCTTTCAAACACTCATCCAAGGCCCCTCACCCTTATATCCCCACCTAAGGCCCCTAACCCTCGGCATTCACCCCTAACCCCTTTATAAATGGAGGGCTAACCCCTCCTTTATTAAAGGGGAAGGGGTAAGGGCTGAACCCTGCCCTATGGGCATTGGCCCCTTTAGGGTAACCCCTTTATATCCCCCCCCCCTAATACTAATAAGAAAGGGGGTAGTATGGGGTAAGAGGTCTTAAATAGAATGGGCCCCTTAATAAAAAGGCCCTGATAAGAAAGGGGTAGTATGGGGGTCCCTACGGGGACAAGGGCCTAGCCCCAATGCCCTCGGATTCACCCTTATTTGAAATTTGAAAGGGGCCAATGCCCTTAATAAAGCCCTTTATAAAGGACCCTAAAGGGCCCACTCGGCCTAACCCTCGGATTCACCCCTAACCCCTTTATAAATGGAGGGTAACCCTTCCATTTATAAAGGGGAAGGGGGTAAGGGCTGAACCCTGCCCATACTACCCCCCCCCTTCTTATTAGGGGGGGGGATATAAAGGGCATTGGCCCTAACCCCTTTATAAAATGGAGGTAACCCTCCATTTATAAAGGGCTTTAGGGTAACCCTAAAGGGCTTAGGGGCCTTAGGGGTTACCCTCCATTTATAAAGGGGTTAGGGGCATAGCCTTTAATAGAAAGGGCATAGCCCTAACTGGCCCAGGAGAATCCTGTCTTCGTGGGCCCCCAGACCACCCCCCCCCCTAATAAGAAAGGCCCTAGCCCACTCGGCCCTTACCCCTTTAGGGTTACCCTAAAGCCCTTTATAAATGGAGGGTTACCCTCCATTTATAAAGGGGTTAGGGCCAATGCCCATAGGGCAGGGTTCAGCCCTTACCCCCTTCCCCTTTATAAAGGAGGGGTTACCCTCCATTTATAAAGGGTTAGGGGTGAATCCGAGGGTTACCAAGGTGGGCCTTAGGGGGGGATATAAAGGGCATTGGCCCCTTTCTTATCAGGGGGGGTGCTAGGATTCTTCTGGGCCAGTTAGGGCCATTTCTGGGAGAGAGTGTTTAGTTTATAAAAAAAATAAGGGCATTGGCCATAGTTTTAAAGAGCACTTAGTTTGGTTAAATTTACAAGACGGTTAGACTATTCTAGGATCGCCAAAATTGCAAAAACAAAATTAAAAAAAACTTATGGTTCCACAAACAGAAACAAAAGCAGGTGCTGGATTTAAAGCAGGTGTAAAAGACTACCGTTTAACTTACTACACTCCTGATTACGTTATTAGTGACACAGATATTTTAGCTGCTTTCCGTATGACTCCACAACCAGGTGTACCACCAGAAGAATGTGGTGCTGCTGTAGCTGCTGAATCTTCAACAGGTACTTGGACAACAGTATGGACAGATGGTCTAACTAGCCTTGACCGTTACAAAGGTCGTTGTTACGACCTAGAGCCAGTTCCAGGAGAGGAAAACCAATACATCGCTTACGTAGCTTACCCAATCGATTTATTCGAAGAAGGTTCTGTTACTAACTTATTTACTTCTATTGTAGGTAACGTATTTGGTTTCAAAGCTCTTCGTGCTCTTCGTTTAGAAGACCTTCGTATCTCACCTGCTTACATTAAAACATTCTCTGGTCCTCCTCACGGTATCCAAGTAGAACGTGACAAATTAAACAAATATGGTCGTGGTCTTTTAGGTTGTACAATTAAACCAAAATTAGGTCTTTCAGCTAAAAACTACGGACGTGCTGTATACGAATGTTTACGTGGTGGATTAGACTTTACTAAAGATGACGAGAACGTAACATCTCAACCATTCATGCGTTGGAGAGACCGTTTCCTTTTCGTAGCTGAAGCTATCTACAAATCTCAAGCTGAAACTGGTGAAGTTAAAGGTCACTACCTTAACTGTACTGCAGGTACTTCTGAAGAAATGATCAAACGTGCAGCTTGTGCGAAAGATTTTGGTGTACCAATTATTATGCATGACTACTTAACTGGTGGTTTTACTTCAAACACTTCATTAGCACTTTACTCTCGTGATAATGGTTTATTACTTCACATTCACCGTGCAATGCACGCTGTAATTGACCGTCAAAGAAACCACGGTATCCACTTCCGTGTATTAGCTAAGGCTTTACGTATGTCTGGTGGTGACCACTTACACAGTGGTACAGTTGTAGGTAAATTAGAAGGTGAACGTGAAGTAACTCTAGGTTTCGTTGACTTAATGCGTGATAACTACGTTGAAAAAGACCGTAGTCGTGGTATTTACTTTACTCAAGATTGGGCTTCTATGGGTGGTGTTATGCCTGTAGCTTCTGGTGGGATTCACGTATGGCACATGCCTGCATTAGTAGAAATCTTCGGTGATGACGCTTGTTTACAGTTCGGTGGGGGAACGCTAGGCCACCCATGGGGAAATGCGCCTGGTGCTGTTGCAAACAGAGTAGCTCTAGAAGCTTGTACCCAAGCTCGTAACGAAGGTCGTGACCTTTCTCGTGAAGGTGGGGACGTTATTAGAAAAGCTTGTTCTTGGAGCCCGGAACTAGCGTGCGCGTGTGAAGTTTGGAAAGAAATTAAATTTGAATTTGATACTATCGACAAACTATAATGTCATATTATAGCTAAAACTATCACCCGCCAAGGCCCCTTTAAGTGCTCTCTCAAATATGGTCACAAAAATGCGATCACCCCCTTATATCCCCCCCTAAGGCCCCTCAGAGCCGAGTGGGCCCCTTTAGGGCCTTTCTTATTAGGGGGGGGGTAGTATGGGGGTGATAGATTTTTGTGACCATATTTGAGAGCGTGTTTAAATAAAAAAGGGGCCTATAGCTTTAGCTATAAAGAGAGCCCTAAGGCCCTTCAGGGCCGAACCCTTTAGGGTCCTAAATAGAAAGGGTAAATATAACATAAAATCTTTATATTTATAGGGGCCTCTTGAAATAGGGTGACAATTGAAAATAAAGAGTCTAGCCAAAGGCTATAGCTTTTAGCTAGACTCTTTATTTTCATTTTATACTCTTTATTACCCTTAGAATTGGCCCTTTAAGTCACACTTTCCTTTTATGGGCCCCTATAAACACTCTCTCCCAGAAATGGCCCTCCCAGAAGAATCCTAGCACCCCCCTCAGCCCTTTATAAATGGAGGGTTACCCTCCATTTATAAAGGGGTTAGGGCTATGCCCCAAGGGCTGAACCCTGCCCTATGGGGCATTGGCCCCTGCCCTCCGAAGGAGAAGGACAGAAAAGTTGTGGGGCCCACTCTGCCCTCCGAAGGACAGAAGAATCCAGGGCATTTTCTGGGGTGGGCCCCTAAAGGGGCCCACTCGGCCCTTGTCCCCTAAACACGCTCCTAATCAAGGCCCCCTAGGGCCGAGCCCTGAATCCTAGGGGCAAATATGGTCACAAAAATGCGATCACCCCTAAAGAATGAACCCTTTAGGGTAACCCCCCTAACCCCTTTAGGGTAACCCCAAAGCCCTTTATAAATGGAGGGTTACCCTCCATTTATAAAGGGGTTAGGGCCAATGCCCTTTATATCCCCCCCCCCTAATAAGAAGGGGGGGGGTAGTATGGGCAGGGTTCAGCCCTTACCCCCTTCCCCTTTGGGGTTACCCTAAAGGGGTTAGGGGTGAATCCGAGGGTGGGTAAGGGGTGATAGATTTTTGTGTAACCATATTTACCCTAGGATTCAGGGCTCGGCCTAACCCCTTTATAAATGGAGGGTAACCCTTCCATTTATAAAGGGCTAAGGGGCCTTGGAGAGCGTGTTTATAAGTGCTCTCTCTAAATATGGTCACAAAAATCTATCACCCCCTTACCCCAGCCCTTTATAAATGGAGGGTTACCCTCCATTTATAAAGGGGTTAGGGGGTTACCCTAAAGGGTTCATTCTTTAGGGGTGATCGCATTTTTGTGACCATATTTCCCTGCCCTAAAGGGCAGGGGCTCGGCCTAACCCCTTTATAAATGGAGGGTAACCCTCCATTTATAAAGGGCTAAGGGGCCTAGGAGAGAGCACTTAGTAGGGACCCCCTATGGGGTGAGGGGCCTTAGGGGTGGGCCGAGAAAAAACAGGGCCCCCCCTTATTTCATTGGAGGGGGGGCCCTTTTCCTTTAGTAACCCCAGGGGGGTTATCTTGATAGGGAGGGCCCCCCCCTCCAATGAAATAAGGGGGGCCCCTATAAACACTCTCTAATAGCCTGGCTCCAGAAATGGCTCCAGAAAAAACAGATAGGGAGGGCCCCCCTAACCCCTTTAGGGTAACCCCTAACCCCTTTAGGGTAACCCCTAACCCCTTTAGGGTAACCCCTAACCCCTTTAGGGTAACCCCTAACCCCTTTAGGGTAACCCCAAAGGGGCCAATGCCCATAGGGCATAGCCCTTACCCCCATACTACCCCCCCTCACCCCTTTATATCACACCTAAGGCCCCTCAGGGCCGAACCCTTTAGGGCCCTAATAAGAAAGGGGCCTCTTTAAATTACTTTATTTTTTTTCTGGGCCAGTTTTTTTTAGGGCTAGACTTAGATGCATGAGCCCTTTTAAAAGAGTCTTGAAATAGGGTCTTTAAGTGGGCCCTATTTATACCCATAAATAGGGACCCCGGTTTCGCGCTGGTTCTCTGTAATTTAAATAGTGTTTACTTATAGGTTGACAAAAAACTAAAAATACAATATTATAGCTTTTAGCTATGCTTTAGCTATAGGTTTGGCATGCCCTGGGGTGGTTAGCTAAAGAGAACCAGCGCGCTATGCTTTTCCCTATTTATACCTTTTAAACACTCTCCAAGGCCCCTTAGCCCTTTATAAATGGAGGGTTACCCTCCATTTATAAAGGGGTTAGGCCGAGCCCTAAGGCCCCTCAGCCCTTTATAAATGGAGGGTTACCCTCCATTTATAAAGGGGTTAGGCCGAACCCTTTAGGGTCCCAGAAGAATCCTAGGGGCCTTGGGATGGACCTTGGCTCCAGAAATGGCCCTTTAGGAGAAAAAAACAGGGCCCCCCTTTACCCCTTAATACCCCCCCCTAATAAGAAAAGGCCCTAAAGGGGCCCACTCGGCCCTTACCTTAGGTGGGGTTGGTAATAGCCTGGGGTTAGGGATAGAGGAGTTGAGATCCCTATCGGGCCCACCCTTATTTTAAAGGGGGGCCAATGCCCTTTATAAAGGGGGGCATAGCCTTTAATAGAAAGGGCAGGGTTCTTCTGGGAGCCCTTTGTCCCCGTAGGGACCCCATACCACCCCTAATAATAAAGGCCCTAAAGGGGCCCACTCGGCCCTTGTCCCCGTAGGGACCCCCCTGGGGTGAGGGGCCTTAGGTGGGATATAAAGGGGTTGTCCCCGTAGGGACCCCATACCACCCCCCCCCTAATAAGAAAGGCCCTAAAGGGGCCCACTCGGCCCTTACCAAGGTGGGCCTTAGGGGGGGATATAAAGGGGCCAATGCCCATAGGGCAGGGTTCAGCCCTGAATCGGGGGCAGGGTTCAGCCCTAACCCCTTTATAAATGGAGGGTTACCCTCCATTTATAAAGGGGTTAGGGCTGAACCCTGCCCCCGATTCAGGGCTGAACCCTGCCCTATGGGCATTGGCCCTAACCCCTTTATAAATGGAGGGTAACCCTCCATTTATAAAGGGCTTTATAAATGGAGGGTAACCCTTCCATTTATAAAGGGCTGAGGGTGAGGGTTGGTAATAGCCTGGGGTTAGAGATACCCTAGGATTCTCCTGGAGCCAGTCCTGGGACCCTCAAGGGGCCCACTCGGCCCTTACCAAGGTGGGCCTTAGGGGCCTTGGATAGAGTGTTTGGGTGTTATAATTAATGAAATTGGGGCGTCGCCAAGTGGTAAGGCAGCGGTTTTTGGTACCGCCATCCGTAGGTTCGAATCCTCCCGCCCCAGAATTCAAATGAATGAGCTATAAAGACCCCGCGCTGGTTCTCTTTAAAATTTACCTTCTTATAAAATAAAAAGGTCCCTTCTGTCGAGTAGTGCCCTTCTGTCCCTAACCCCATACCAACCCCACCTAAGGCCCCTAACCCCTTTATATCCCCCCCCCTAATAAGAAGGGGGGGGTAGGGTAAGGGCCGAGTGGGCCCCACAACTTTTCTGGGAGGGCCTTTTCTTATTAGGGGTATTAAGGGGTAAAGGGGACAGAAGCTAAACCTAGAGGGTGTGAGGAGCCACCAAACACTCTCTAATAGCCTGGCCCTTTAGGAGGGTAGACCACCCCTTAATACCCCTAATAAGAAAAGGGGGGCCAATGCCCTTTATATAAAGGGAGCCCTCCGAAGGACAGAAATGGCTCCAGAAGAATCCAGGGCATAGCCCTTTGTCCCCCAAACACTCTCTCAAATATGGTCTAAAAAACCCTTCACCCCCCTAACCCCTTTAGGGTAACCCTAAAGGGCTGGGGGTCAAGGGTTTTTTAGAGACCATATTTACCCTAGGATTCAGGGCTCGGCCTAACCCCTTTATAAATGGAGGGTAACCCTTCCATTTATAAAGGGCTAAGGGGCCTTGGAGAGAGTGTTTGCAAGTGCTCTCTCTAAATATGGTATCTAAAAAGTGGGCCCCTTTAGGGCTATGCCCTAAAGGGCATTGGCAAAGCTTTTTTTTCTGGGAGACCATATTTCCCTGCCCTAAAGGGCAGGGGCTCGGCCTAACCCTCGGATTCACCCCTAACCCCTTTAGGGTAACCCCAAAGGGGAAGGGGGTAAGGGCTGAACCCTGCCCTATGGGCATTGGCCCTAACCCCTTTATAAATGGAGGGTAACCCTCCATTTATAAAGGGCTTTAGGGTAACCCTAAAGGGCTTTAGGGTAACCCTAAAGGGCTTTAGGGTAACCCTAAAGGGCTAAGGGGCCTTGATTAGGAGAGAGCACTTGGTAGGGACCCCAGGCTATTACCACCCCCCCCCCTAATAAGAAAGGGCCCTCCCAGAAAAGTTGTGGGGCCCACTCGGCCCTTGTCCCCGTAGGGACCCCCATACTACCCCCCCCCCTAATAAGGCCCTCCCAGAAAAGTTGTGGGGCCCACTCGGCCCTTACCCCTTTAGGGTTACCCTAAAGGGGTTACCAAGGTGGGCCTTAGGGGGGGATATAAAGGGGTTGTCCCCGTAGGGACCCCCTCACCCTCAGGGGCTATGCCCCAAGGGCTATGCCCTATGGGCATTGGCCCCTTTATATCCCCCCCCTTTCTTATTAGGGGGGGGTGGTATGGGGTCCCTACGGGGACAACCCCTTTATATCCCCCCCCCCTAATAAGAAAGGGTTAGGGGCCTTCGGGGGGTAGTCTGGGGCTTTATCAAGGGGGCATAGCCCTACCCCCAGACTACCCCCCGAAGGCCCCTAACCCTTTCTTATTAGGGCCCTAAAGGGTTCGGCCCTTGTCTTCACCCCATACCACCCCCCCCTAATAATAAAGGGGGGGCTTCTTAATAAAGGGGCTGGCTTCTTAATAAAGGGGCTGGCTTCTTAATAAAGGGGCTGGCTTCTTAATAAAGGGGCTGGCTTCTTAATAAAGGGCTGGCTTCTTAATAAAGGGGCTGGCTTCTTAATAAAGGGGCTGGCTTCTTAATAAAGGGGCTGGCTTCTTAATAAAGGGGCTGGCTTCTTAATAAAGGGGCTGGCTTCTTAATAAAGGGGTTGAGGGGCCCCCTAACCCCTTTAGGGTAACCCTAAAGGGCCGGGGGGGGTCCAAGACAAGATAAAGCCCATATTTGTGGCCCTCAATTTAAAAGGGGGGCTCCAAGGCCCCGTAATAAAAAAGGGGCCTATAGCTTTAGCTATAAAGAGAGCCCTTTAGGGTAAATATGGTTACACAAAAAAAGAGTTGACCCGGCCCTTTAGGGTAAATATGGTTACACAAAAAAAGAGTTGACCCGGCCCTTTAGGGTAAATATGGTTACACAAAAAAAGAGTTGACCCGGCCCTTTAGGGTAAATATGGTTACACAAAAAAAGAGTTGACCCGGCCCTTTAGGGTAAATATGGTTACACAAAAAAGGGTCAATAGGGTCTAAAAAATCTATCACCTGGCCCTCACCCCACCCTCGGATTCACCCCTAACCCCTTTAGGGTAACCCCAAAGGGGAAGGGGGTAAGGGCTGAACCCTGCCCTATGGGCATTGGCCCTAACCCCTTTATAAATGGAGGGTAACCCTCCATTTATAAAGGGCTTTGGGGTTACCCTAAAGGGGTTAGGGGGGTCCCTACGGGGACAACCCCTTTATATCCCCCCCCCTAATAAGAAAGGGGCCAATGCCCTTTATATCCCCCCCCCTAATAAGAAGGGGGGGGGGTAGTATGGGCAGGGTTCAGCCCTTGGGGCATAGCCCCTTGTCTTCACCCCATACCACCCCACCTAAGGCCCCTGGATTCAGGGCCGAGTGGGCCCCTTAAGGGCCCTTTCTTATTAGGGGGGGGGTATAAAGGGGTGAGGGGGGGTAGTATGGGGTCCCTACGGGGACAACCCCTTTATATCCCCCCTAATAAGAAAGGGGCCAATGCCCTTAGGGCGTAGCCCTTGACCCCTTTATAAATGGAGGGGTTACCCCCCTAAAACATTACCCCCAATTTGAAAGGGTGGTCCCCAACTTGAAAGGGTGGTCCCCAATTTGAAAGGGGCCAATCCCCCCTGGGGGTGACCCTTATTTGAAAAGGGCCAATCCCTATAAAAGGAGGGGTTACCCTCCATTTATAAAGGGTTCATTCTTTAGGGGTCAAGGGTGAGGGGCCAATGCCCCCTGGAAAAATGAAAGGGTGAGGGGCCAATGCCTAAACCCGTTAGGGTAACCCCTTTATATCACACCTAAGGCCCCTCACCCCTTTATATCCCCCCCCCTTTCTTATTAGGGGGGGGGGTGGTATGGGGTCCCTACGGGGACAAGGGCCGAACCCTTTAGGGCCCTAATAAGAAAGGGGCCAATGCCCTTTATATCCCCCCCCCTTCTTATTAGGGGGTAGTATGGGCAGGGTTCAGCCCTGAATCGGGGGCATTGGCCCTAACCCCTTTATAAATGGAGGGTAACCCTCCATTTATAAAGGGCTTTATAAATGGAGGGTAACCCTTCCATTTATAAAGGGCTGAGGGGGGGGTAGTATGGGGTAAGGGTCTTAAATAGAATGGGCCCCTTAATAAAAAAGGGCCCTTTCTTCTTAGGGGGGGATATAAAGCCCTTTATAAATGGAGGGTTACCCTCCATTTATAAAGGGGTTAGGGCCAATGCCCTTTATATCCCCCCCCCTTCTTATTAGGGGTAGTATGGGCAGGGTTCAGCCCTTACCCCTTTAGGGTTACCTGGGGGGGTTAGGGCAGGGTTCAGCCCTTGAGGGTGAGGGGGTGAAGACAACCCCTTTCTTATCTTACCCCACCCTTATTTGAAAGGGTCCCCCCCCCTGGGGGGGTGAAGACAACCCCTTTCTTATCTTACCCCACCCTTTCTTATCTTACCCTTTCTTATCTTACCCCACCCTTATTTGAAAGGGTCAATCCCCCCCCTTGGGGGGGACCCTTTCTTATCTTACCCCACCCTTATTTGAAAGGGTCAATCCCCCCCCTTGGGGGGGGACCCTTTCTTATCTTACCCCACCCTTATTTGAAAGGGTCAATCCCCCCTAACCCCTTTATAAATGGAGGGTAACCCTTCCATTTATAAAGGGCTTGGGGGGAACCCTTTCTTATCTTACCCTACCTTTTCTGATTTGACCCCACCCTTATTTGAAAGGGTCAATCCCCCCTAACCCCTTTATAAATGGAGGGTCACCCTTAAGGCCCCTCAGCCCTTTATAAATGGAAGGGTTACCCTCCATTTATAAAGGGGTTAGGCCGAACCCTTGAGGGTCCATTTATAAAGGGCTTGGGGGGGGACCCTTTCTTATCTTACCCTACCTTTTCTGATTTGACCCCACCCTTATTTGAAAAGGGCCAATCCCCCCTAACCCCTTTATAAATGGAGGGTAACCCTAAAGGGCTTGGGGGGACCCTTTCTTATCTTACCCCACCCTTATTTGAAAAGGGCCAATCCCCCCCTAACCCCTTTATAAATGGAGGGTAACCCTTCCATTTATAAAGGGCTTGGGGGGGACCCTTTTTTATCTTACCCCACCCTTATTTGAAAGGGCCAATTCCCCCTTTGGGGGGCCTTTTCTTATCTTACCCTACCCTTTCTGATTTGACCCCACCCTGAAAAAGGCCAATGCCCTTTATATCCCCCCCTACTAAAAAAAGGGGGGGGGGTAGTATGAGCAGTGCCCTTTCAATAAGGGGGATACAAACAAGGGTTGTTTCCCAAACACTCTCTCAAGGGCTACGCCCTGGATTCAGAGCTATGCCCTTTATATCCCCCCTCAGCCTTTTATAAATGGAAGGGTGACCCTCCATTTATAAAGGGGTTAGGGCTATGCCCCAAAAGCTGAACCCTGCCCATACTACCCCCCCCCTTAATAAGAGAGGCCCTAAAGGGGCCCACTCGGCCTAACCCTCGGATTCACCCCTTTATATCCCCCCCCTAATAAGAAAGGGGCCAATGCCCTTTATATCCCCCCCCTAATAAGAAGGGGGGGGGTAGTATGGGCAGGGTTCAGCCCTGAATCGGGGCATAGCCCTAACCCTCAACCCCAAGGGGGTAAGGGCTATGCCCTATGGGCATTGGCCCCTTTAGGGTAACCCTAAAGGGCTGAGGGGGGGGTAGTATGGGGGTAAGGGCTGAACCCTGCCCTATGGGCATTGGCCCTAACCCCTTTATAAATGGAGGGTAACCCTCCATTTATAAAGGGCTTTAGGGTAACCCTAAAGGGCTAAGGGGCCTTAGGGGGGGATATAAAGGGCATTGGTTCCTTTCTTATTAGGGGGGTTAGTAAGGGCATTGGCTCCAAGGCCCCTAGCCCTTTAGGGTTACCCTAAAGGGGTTAGGCCGAGCCCTGAATCCTAGGGGCAAATATAGTCTAAAAAGTGGGCCCCTTCAGGGTTATGCCCTAAAGAACATTGGCAAAGCTTTACAACTTTTTCTGGGAGACCCTATTTACCCTCTCTCCTAGGCCCCTTAGCCCTTTATAAATGGAAGGGTTACCCTCCATTTATAAAGGGGTTAGGCCGAGCCCCCTTATATCCCCCTAATAAGAAAGGGGGGGTGGTATGGGGAAATATGGTCTCAAAAGTGGGCCCCTTCACCCCCCCCTGGGGGGGGTGAAGGGGCCCACTTTTGAGAGACCCTATTGACCCTCTCTCCTAGGCCCCTTAGCCCTTTATAAATGGAAGGGTTACCCTCCATTTATAAAGGGGTTAGGCCGAGCCCCCTTATATCCCCCCCTAATAAAAAAGGGGCCAATGCCCATAGGGCATAGCCCTTACCCCCTTGGGGTGAATCCGAGGGTGGTATGGGGAAATAGGGTCTCAAAAACCCTTTAGGGTTATGCCCTATAGGGCATTGGCAAAGCTTTACAACTTTTCTGGGAGACCCTATTGCCCCTCTCTTAAATATGGTCTAAAAAACCCTTTACCCCCCCCCTAGGGGGGGGCAAAGCTTGACAATTTTTCTGGGAGACCTTATTTCTTCTCTCTCCTAATCAAGGCCCCTTAGCCCTTTATAAATGGAAGGGTTACCCTCCATTTATAAAGGGGTTAGGCCGAGCCCCCTTATATCCCCCTAATAAGAAAGGGGCCAATGCCCTTTATATCACACCTAAGGCCCCTCAGCCCTTTATAAATGGAGGGTTACCCTCCATTTATAAAGGGGTTAGGCCGAGTGGGCCCCTTTAGGGCCCTAATAAGAAGGGGGGGGGTAGTATGGGCATAGCCCCTTGTCTTCATGGGCCCCCATACTACCCCCCCCTTTCTTATTAGGGGGGGGGATATAAAGCCCTTTATAAATGGAGGGTTACCCTCCATTTATAAAGGGGTTAGGGCCAATGCCCTTTATATCCCCCCCCCTAATAAGAAGGGGGGGGGTAGTATGGGCAGGGTTCAGCCCTTGGGGCATAGCCCTAACCCCTTTATAAATGGAGGGTAACCCTCCATTTATAAAGGGCTGAGGGTGAGGGGGGGGGTGATATGGGGAAATATGGTCTCAAAAAACCCTTTAGGGCTATGCCCTAAAGGGCATTGGCTTCTATCCCCCTTAATAAGAAAGGGGCCAATGCCCCTTTATACCCCCCCTAATAAGAAGGGGGGGAGTAGTATGGTCAGGATTCAGCCCTAACCCCTTTATAAATGGAGGGTCACCCTTAAGGCCCCTCACCCCACCCTCGGATTCACCCCTAACCCCTTTAGGGGTAACCCCAAAGGGGAAGGGGGTAAGGGCTGAACCCTGCCCATACTACCCCCCCCCTTCTTATTAGGGGGGGGGATATAAAGGGCATTGCCCTAACCCCTTTATAAATGGAGGGTAACCCCCTCCCCTTTTATAAAGGGGTGATAAGGGGGGCATTGCCCTTTCTATAAATAAGAGGGATAGAAGCCAATGAGGGCTTTAATGGGCCCTTATAGCCCTAAAATAGGGTTTATAGGACCATATTTCTATCACCCCCCCCCCCCTCACCCTCAGCCCTTTATAAATGGAGGGTTACCCTCCATTTATAAAGGGTTAGGGCTATGCCCCAAGGGCTGAACCCTGCCCATACTACCCCCCCCCCTTCTTATTAAGGGGGATATAAAGGGCATTGGCCCTAACCCCTTTATAAATGGAGGGTAACCCTCCATTTATAAAGGCTTTATATCCCCCCCCCTAATAAGAAAGGGGGGGGTAAGTATGGGGGCCATGAAGACAAGGGGGCTATGCCCATACTACCCCCCCCTTCTTATTAGGGCCCTAAAGGGCCCACTCGGCCTAACCCCTTTATAAATGGAGGGTAAACCCTCCATTTATAAAGGGCTGAGGGCCTTAGGTGTGATATAAAGGGCATTGGCCCTTTCTTATTAGGGGGATATAAGGGGGCTCGGCCCTAACCCCTTTATAAAATGGAGGGTAAACCCTTCCATTTATAAAGGGCTAAGGGGCCTTGATTAGAGAGAGAAGAAATAAGTCTCCCAGAAAAATTGTCAAGCTTTGCCCCCCCCCTAGGGGGGGGGTAAAGGGTTTTTTAGACCATATTTAAGAGAGGGGGCAATAGGGTCTCCCAGAAAAAGTTGTAAAGCTTTGCCAATGCCCTATAGGGCATAACCCTAAAGGTTTTTGAGACCCTATTTCCCCATACCACCCTCGGATTCACCCCAAGGGTAAGGGCTATGCCCTATGGCATTGGCCCCTTTTTTATTAGGGGGGGATATAAGGGGGCTCGGCCCTAAACCCCTTTATAAATGGAGGGTAACCCTTCCATTTATAAAGGGCTAAGGGTCCTAGGAGAGAGGGTCAATAGGGTCTCAAAAGTGGCCCCTTCACCCCCCCCAGGGGGGGGGTGAAGGGCCCACTTTTGAGACCATATTTCCCCATACACCCCCCCCTTTCTTATTAGGGGAATATAAGGGGGCTCGGCCTAACCCCTTTATAAATGGAGGGTAACCCTTCCATTTATAAAGGGCTAAGGGGCCTAGGAGAGAGGGTAAATAGGGTCTCCCAGAAAAGTTGTAAAGCTTTGCCAATGTTCTTTAGGGCATAACCCTGAAGGGGCCCACTTTTTAGACTATATTTGCCCCTAGGATTCAGGGCTCGGCCTAACCCCTTTAGGTAACCCTAAAGGGCTAGGGCCTTGGAGCCAATGCCCTTACTAACCCCCCTAATAAGAAAGGAACCAATGCCCTTATATCCCCCCCTAAGGCCCCTTAGCCCTTTAGGGTTACCCTAAAGCCCTTTATAAATGGAGGGTTACCCTCCATTTATAAAGGGTTTAGGGCCAATGCCCATAGGGCAGGGTTCAGCCCTTACCCCCATACTACCCCCCCCTCAGCCCTTTAGGGTTACCCTAAAGGGGCCAATGCCCATTAGGGCATAGCCTTACCCCCTTGGGGTTGAGGGTTAGGGCTATGCCCCCGATTCAGGGCTGAACCCTGCCCATACTACCCCCCCCCCTTCTTATAGGGGGGGGGATATAAAGGGCATTGGCCCCTTTCTTATTAGGGGGGGGATATAAAGGGGGTGAATCCGAGGGTTAGGCCGAGTGGGCCCTTTAGGGCCTCTCTTATTAAGGGGGGGGGTAGTATGGGCAGGGTTCAGCTTTTGGGGCATAGCCCTAACCCCTTTAATAAATGGAGGGTCACCCTTCCATTTATAAAAGGCTGAGGGGGATATAAAGGCATAGCTCTGAATCCAGGGCGTAGCCCTTGAGAGAGTGTTTGGAAACAACCCTTGTTTGTATCCCCCTTATTGAAAGGGCACTGCTCATACTACCCCCCCCCTTTTTTTAGTAGGGGGGGATATAAAGGGCATTGGCCTTTTTCAGGGTGGGGTCAAATCAGAAAGGGTAGGGTAAGATAAGAAAAGGCCCCCAAAGGGGAATTGGCCCTTTCAAATAAGGTGGGGTAAGATAAAAAAGGTCCCCCCCCAAGCCCTTTATAAATGGAAGGGTTACCTCCATTTATAAAGGGGTTAGGGGGGATTGGCCCTTTTCAAATAAGGGTGGGGTAAGATAAGAAAGGGTCCCCCCCAAGCCCTTTAGGGTTACCCTCCATTTATAAAGGGGTTAGGGGGGATTGGCCCTTTTCAAATAAGGGTGGGTCAAATCAGAAAAGGTAGGGTAAGATAAGAAAGGGTCCCCCCCCCAAGCCCTTTATAAATGGACCCTCAAGGGTTCGGCCTAACCCCTTTATAAATGGAGGTAACCCTTCCATTTATAAAGGGCTGAGGGGCCTTAAAGGGTGACCCTCCATTTATAAAGGGTTAGGGGGATTGACCCTTTCAAATAAGGGTGGGGTCAAATCAGAAAAGGTAGGTAAGATAAGAAAGGGTTCCCCCCAAGCCCCTTTATAAATGGAAGGGTTACCCTCCATTTATAAAGGGGTTAGGGGGGATTGACCCTTTCAAATAAGGGTGGGGTAAGATAAGAAAGGGTCCCCCCCAAGGGGGGGATTGACCCTTTCAAATAAGGGTGGGGTAAGATAAGAAAGGGTCCCCCCCAAGGGGGGATTGACCCTTTCAAAATAAGGGTGGCGGTAAGATAAGAAAGGGTAAGATAAGAAAGGGTGGGGTAAGATAAGAAAGGGGTTGTCTTTCACCCCCCCAGGGGGGGGGACCCTTTCAAATAAGGGTGGGGTAAGATAAGAAAGGGGTTGTCTTCACCCCCCTCACCCTCAAGGGGCTGAACCCTGCCCTAACCCCCCCCAGGTAACCCTAAAGGGGTAAGGGCTGAACCCTGCCCATACTACCCTAATAAGAAGGGGGGGGATATAAAGGGCATTGGCCCTAACCCCTTTATAAATGGAGGGTAACCCTCCATTTAAAAGGGCTTTATATCCCCCCCCTAAGAAGAAAGGGCCCTTTTTATTAAGGGGCCCATTCTATTTAAGACCCTTACCCCATACTACCCCCCCCCTCAGCCCTTTATAAATGGAAGGGTTACCCTCCATTTATAAAGCCCTTTATAAAATGGAGGGTTACCCTCCATTTATAAGGGGTTAGGGCCAATGCCCCCGATTCAGGGCTGAACCCTGCCCATACTACCCCCTAATAAGAAGGGGGGGGGATATAAAGGGCATTGGCCCCTTTCTTATTAGGCCCTAAAGGGTTCGGCCTTGTCCCCCGTAGGACCCCATACCACCCCCCCCCCTAATAAGAAAGGGGGGGGGATATAAAGGGTGAGGGCCCTTAGGTGTGATATAAAGGGGTTACCCTAACGGGTTTAGGCATTGGCCCCTCACCCTTTCATTTTCCAGGGGGCATTGGCCCTCACCCTTGACCCCTAAAGAATGAACCCTTTATAAATGGAAGGGTAACCCCTCCTTTTATAGGGATTGGCCTTTTCAAATAAGGGTCACCCCCAGGGGGATTGCCCCTTTCAAATTGGGGACCACCCTTTCAAGTTGGGGACCACCCTTTCAAATTGGGGGTAATGTTTTAGGGGGGTAACCCCTCCATTTATAAGGGGTCAAGGGCTACGCCCTAAGGGCATTGGCCCCTTTCTTATTAGGGGATATAAAAGGGTTGTCCCCGTAGGACCCCATACTACCCCCCCCTCACCCCCTTTATACCCCCCCCCTAATAAGAAAGGCCCTTAAGGGGCCCACTCGGCCCTGAATCCAGGGCCTTAGGTGGGGTGGTATGGGGTGAAGACAAGGGGCTATGCCCCAAGGGCTGAACCCTGCCCATACTACCCCCCCCCCCTTCTTATTAGGGGGGGGGATATAAAGGGCATTGGCCCTTTCTTATTTAGGGGGGGGGATATAAAGGGTTTGTCCCCGTAGGACCCCCTAACCCCTTTAGGGTAACCCCAAAGCCCTTTATAAATGGAGGGTTACCCTCATTTATAAAGGGGTTAGGGCCAATGCCCATAGGGCAGGTTCAGCCCTTACCCCCTTCCCCTTTGGTTACCCTAAAGGGGTTAGGGGTGAATCCGAGGGTGGCGTGAGGGCCAGGGTGATAGATTTTTTTAGACCCTATTGACCCTTTTTTGTGTAACCATATTTACCCTAAAGGGCCGGGTCAACTCTTTTTTTGTGTAAACCATATTTACCCTAAAGGGGCCGGGTCAACTCTTTTTTTGTGTAACCATATTTACCCTAAAGGGCCGGGTCAACTCTTTTTTTGTGTAACCATATTTACCTAAAGGGCCGGGTCAACTCTTTTTTTGTCAATGTAACCATATTTGACCCTAAAGGCTCTCTTTATAGCTAAAGCTATAGGCCCCTTTTTTATTACGGGGCCTTGAGCCCCCCTTTAAATTGAGGGCCACAAATATGGGCTTTATTTGTCTTGGAACCCCCCCCCGGCCCTTTAGGGTTACCCTAAAGGGGCTTAGGGGGCCTCAACCCCTTTATTAAGAAGCCAGCCCCTTTATTAAGAAGCCAGCCCCTTTATTAAGAAGCCAGCCCCTTTATTAAGAAGCCAGCCCCTTATTAAGAAGCCAGCCCCTTTGAGCCCCTTTATTTAAGAAAGCCAGCCCTTTATTAAGAAGCCAGCCCTTTATATAAGAAGCCAGCCCCTTTATTAAGAAGCCCAGCCCCTTTATTAAGAAGCCAGCCCCTTTATTAAGAAGGCCCCCCTTTATTATAGGGGGGGTCATGAACAAGTGGTATGGGGTGAAGACAAGGCCGCCGAACCCTTCATAGGCCCTAATAAGAAAGGCCTTAGGGGCCTTCGGGGGGGTAGTTGGGAGGGTAGGCTATGCCCCCCCTTGATAAAGCCCCAGACTACCCCGAAGGGCCCCCCTAACCCTTTCTTATTAGGGGGGGGGGATATAAAGGGGTTTTGTCCCCGTAGGGACCCCATACCACCCCCCCCCCTAATAAGAAAGGGGGATATAAAGGGGCCAATGCCCATAGGGCATAGCCCTTGGGATAACTAGCCCTGAGGGAGGGGGTTCCCTACGGGGACAACCCCTTTATATCCCCCTAAGGCCCCACCTTGGGTAACCCCTTTAGGGTAACCCTAAAGGGTTTTAAGGGCCGGTGGCCCACAACTTTTCTGGGAGGGCCTTATTAGGGGGGGGGATGGGACTGGTAGTCTTTATGGGGGTCCCTACGGGGACAAGGGTCCGAGTGGGCCCCACAACTTTTCTGGGAGGGCCCTTTCTTTATTAGGCGGGGGGGCGGGGTGTAATTAGCCTGGTTCCCTACCCCAAGGCTCTCTCCTAATCAAGCCCCTTAGCTCCCTTTAGGGTTACCCTAAACCCCCTTTAGGGTTACCCTAAAGCCCTTTAGAGTTACCCTAAAGCCCTTTATAAATGGAGGGTTACCCTCCATTTATAAAGGGGTAGGGCCAATGCCCATAGGGCAGGGTTTTCAGCCCTTACCCCTTCCCTTTGGTTACCCTAAAGGGGTGAATCCGAGGGTTTAGGCGAGCCCCTGCCCTTTAGGGCAAGGGAAATATCACGGTTCTCCCCCAGAAAAAAAAGCTTTGCCAATGCCCTTAGGGCATAGCCCTAAAGGGGCCCACTTCTTTTACGATACCATATTTAGAGAGAGCACTTGCAAAACACTCTCTCCAAGGCCCCTTAGCCCCCCCCCCCTTTATAAATGGAAGGGTTACCCCTCCATTTACTATAAAGGGTTAGGCCTGATCGCCCTAATCCCCTAGGGAAATATGGTCTCTAAAAAACCCTTGACCCCCAGCCCTTTAGGGTTTCTACCCTAAAGGCGTGTTAGGGGTGAAGGGTTTTTAGACCATATTTGAGAGAGTGTTTGGGGGACAAAGGGCTATGCCCTGGATTCTTCCTGGAGCCATTTCTGTCCTTCGGAGGGCTCCCTTTATATAAAGTCATTGGCCCCCCTTTTCTTATTAGGTGGTATTAAGGTGGTCTACCCTCCTAAAGGGCCAGGCTATTAGAAGTGTTTGGTGGCTCCTCACACCCTCTAGGTTAGCTTCTGTCCCCTTACCCCTTAATACCCCTAATAAGAAAAGGCCCTCCCAGAAAAGTTGTGGGGCCCACTCGCCCTTACCCTACCCCCCCCCTTCTTATTAGGGGGGGGATATAAGGGCTTAGGCCTTAGGTGGGGTTGGTATGGGGTTTAGGGACAGAAGGCACTACTCGACAGAAGGGACCTTTTTAAGTATATAAGAAACCGTAAATTTTAAAGGAAACCAGCGCGGGGTCTTTTAGCTCATTCATTTGAATTCTGGGGGCGGAGATTCAATCCTACGATGGCGTACCAAAAACCGCCTGCCTTACCACTTGGCGACGCCCCCAATTTCATTAATATAACGACACGCAAAACACTCTATCCAAGGCCCCTAAGCCCACCTTGGTAAGGGGCGAGTGGGCCCCTGAGGTCCCAGGACTGGCTCCAGAGAGCAAATCCTAGGGTATCTCTAACCCCAGGCTCATTACCAACCCTCACCCTCAGCCCTTTATAAATGGAAGGTACCCTCCATTATAAATAAAGCCCTTTATAAATGGAGGGTTACCCTCCATTTATAAAAGGGGTTAGGGCCAATGCCCATAGGGCAGGTCCAGCCCTGAATCGGGGGCAGGTTCAGCCCTAACCCCTTTATAAAATGAGGGTAACCCTCCATTATTATAAAGGGTTAGGGCTGAACCCTGCCCCCGATTTCAGGGCCTGAACCCTGCCCTATGGGCATTGGCCCTTTATATCCCCCCCTAAGGCCCACCTTGCGTAAGGTCCGAGTGGGCCCCTTTAGGCCTTTCTTATTAGGGGGGGGGTGGTCATCGGGGGGTGTATGTTACCTACGGGGACAACCCCTTTATATCCCCACCTTAAGGCCCCTCACCCCAGGGGGGTCCCTACGGACAAGGCCGAGTGGGCCCCTTTAGGCCTTTATTATTAGGGGTGGTATGGGTCCCTACGGGACAAAGGGCTCCAGAAGAACCCTGCCCTTTCTATAAAGGGCTATGCCCCCCTTTTATAAAAAAGGCATTGGCCCCCCTTTAAAATAAGGGCTGCTGGGCCCCGATAGGGATCTCAACCCTCTCTATCTCCCTACCCCAGGTTAGTTACCAACCCCACTAAGGTAAGACCGAGTGGGGCCCCTTTAGGGCCTTTTCTTATTAGGGGCCGGGTATTAAGGGTAAATGGGCCCTGTCTTTTCTCCTAAAGCCACAATATCTAAGCCAAGCCCATCCACAGGCCCCTAGATTTTCTGGACCCTAAAGGTTCCGGCTCCTACACCCCTTTAAAATTGAGGTACCCTCATTATCTAATAGATATGAGTGCCTAAGGCTCGCCTAACCCTTATAAATGAGGTACCCTCCATTTATAATATGCTAAGGCCCTTGAGAGTGCTTTAAAAGTATAAATAGGGAAAAAGCATTATCGGCTGTGGTTCTCTAGTCTATCTTATCTCACTGCATGCCAAACGATAGCTAAAGATAGCTAAAAGCTATATATTTGTATTATTCTAGTTTGTCAACCTATATATAAACACTATATAATTACAGAGAACCAGCGCCGAAAACCTGTTCCCTTATATTATGGCATAAATAAGGGCCCACTTATAAGCACCCATTTCAAGACTCTTTTATAAATCTCTGCATCTAAGTCTTAACCCTTAAAAAACTGGCCCAGAAAAAAAATAAAGGTAATTTAAAGAGCCCCTTCTTAGAGCCCTAAATGTCGCCCTGAGGCCTAGAAGTATATATTAAGGGGTGATGGCGGGAGTATGCGGTTAAGGCTAGCCCTATGGGTCCCTCTGGTTACCCTAAAGGGTAGTTACCCAAAAGTTAGGTTACCCTAAAAGTAGCGGTTACCCAACTTGGGGTTACCCAAGTTAGGCGGCCCTCCCTATCTTTTTTCTAGCCATTTTGAGCACAGCGATTAGAGATGTTTATATCCCCCCTATCATCGAGGGAGCCCTCCCTATCAAGAAACCCCCTGGTACTTAAAGATATAAGGCCCCCTCCTCCAATAAAATTAAGGGCCTGTTTTTTCTCGAGCCCACCCTATAGGCCCCCTCACCCCATAGGGAGTCCTATCTAATCTCTCTCCTAGGCCCTTGCCTTATAAATGATGTACCCTCCATTGAAAAGGCGTTAGCCGATCCCCTGCCCTTTAGGCAGAATATGTCACAAAAATCTCTATTAACAATGAACCCTCTAGAAACCCTAACCCCTTATAATGGAGGTAACCCTCACTTTATAAAGGCTGCTCTAAGCGCGTATGATATTATTTAGACTAGACACTTATAAACACCTCTCCAACCCCTTAGCCCTTTATAAATGAAGACCCTTACATTTATAACAGGGTTAGCCGAGCACTGAATCCTAGTAAATAGGTACACAAAATCTATCACCCCTACCCCACCCGTGACACCCTAAGCCCCTCTTAGGTAACCCAAAGGACATAAGGAACCTCCCCATATACCCCCCCCCTTCTTATTAGAGGGATATAAAGTGCATGCTCCAACCCCTTTATAAATGAGGTAACCCTCCATTTAAAGGGCTTTGGGTTACATTAAAAGCAGTACCCCCTAAAGGTTCATTCTTTAGC